>NIVC01003178.1:0-113889 GCA_002269645.1 Macrostomum lignano
CTCAGCCGTTTCAAACTCTGCCGACCGCGGGTCCGGCGATGCCGCACTGCCGCTACGGCTACTTCCTCTCCGTCGCCGCCGTCCGCCTCTGCAGGTGCAGCACCTGACGCGGATGTGGCGGCGGTATTTCCGCCTAGCCTGATCGTCTGCTGCTCAACAGGTGACAGCAGCTCCGTGTTATTGGCACGGCCGGATTAGAGGCCTCAGCTTCTGCTGGGCTATCCATCGGCTGCCGGTGCTGCTGCTGTTGAATGAGAAGTGGAGTCAGTTTCGGCTTCCCTTCGGACGGCATTTCTCTGCTTAATATTGGCCTTTGTTTTCTTTGTTTGAGAGTTATTACTTTGTAGAACACGAGAGATCCGCCTGGGTTTATGGTTTTGGGCGTTTGGCCCTCGTTTTTATTCCTAAAAAATAAATGCGAGAGAACCCTATCTATCCTCGCGTCCTCACCACTCCCCCACCCCCAATTCCAATTTGGTTGGCCAGCCTGGGGGCGGGCCTCCCACCACCCCATTTCCATTCACACCCAATTATCTGTCTGACTGAACGCTCAACCCCCCACACCTTACCCCTCACACCAACCCCTGAATGTAGGGCAATGTACATTGTCGTTTTTTGATTGACTCTCTGGCCAGACCAAGAGAAAAGCTCTTTTCCTTTGGACGAAAAAGTCCAAAAACCTTCCCATTTCATAAACCTTTCTTAACTTTGCGACGGGCTTGTGGAAGTCGCAAGGATGAGCTTCCATCAAGCCCAGCCCCAACCAACCAATGAATCGCCAATTTTTCCCCTTGGACTTCAAAGTAAAGGCCGAAACTTTTAAATTGAGGAGGAAGAAAAGAAGATTCGTTTTTTGTCAGCGAAGAAGTGAAGCACGCGACGCCAATCAAGCGCTTTTTCAGTTGTTTATAAAAAGTAAAATAAATTAGAAGTCTTTTTACATTTTCCTTCGGAAGTTGAGACTTAAAGCTTCACCGTACATTATTTAGCTAGCTCCCGCCTCCCTATATAAGCTCAGTTCCCTAAAGCTGCTTTGTTAATATAAGATTTCATTAATTCCCCAGAAAGCTATCTTTTTAAATCGAAGAGATCCTGAAGTCATGAAGTTCTTACAAGTTTTTAACCAACACGATAGACTCACTCGTAATCCATCATCATCATCTCGCGATTTATGCGTCTCAGAATTCGACCCCTAACTTTGTGCGCCGTAATCCCCATGAGACGGCCGTAAGAAGTCTCAAACTCGGCAGCTTAACACCAAATATTCTGAGCTGAGTGGTCTCCCTAGCCCCTACTACCATTGTCCGTGCTACAGCGATTACGCAATCATCCCGCAAAATCAGGTGGGCATTGCTCAGCAATGCAGGAAATTGAAAACCAAAGTTTAAGGCATGTTTTTTCTTCAGCCACTAACCTGGCATTTACCTGCGGGGCATTTCTGTTGATACCAGTCTCTTATTAGGAATCATTTATATTATGCTTAAAAGTATACTTCCGAATTCTTACGCGGCTTTATGCGCAATTCTCTATATTGTGCCTTGGCTCCGTACACAAAACTAATTAATAAGTTTCTATGCAGTAGCGACTTGTCTCACTGTTACCGACACAAGCCAGCGGTGTTCCTGCCTTCAAAGGAACCCGATACTGTATAAATATGGTGCTGCAGGTGCTGGGGTGCCACGGTTTTCATGGGGCGGGCCGGCCAGTTCATTTGAAAGAGATGCCATTTTATTTGAGGGAGATGCCATTTTTTGAGGGATATGCCATTTTATTTGAGGGAGATGCCATTTTATTTTAGGGAGATGCCATTTTATTTGAGGGAAATGCCATTTTATTTGAGGAGATGCCATTTTATTTGAGGGAGATGCCATTTTTTGAGGGATATGCCATTTTATTTGAGGGAGATGCCATTTTATTTTAGGGAGATGCCATTTTATTTGAGGAGATGCCATTTTATTTGAGGAGATGCCATTTTATTTGAGGGAGATGCCATTTTTTGAGGGATATGCCATTTTATTTGAGGGAGATGCCATTTTATTTTAGGGAGATGCCATTTTATTTGAGGAGATGCCATTTTATTTGAGGAGATGCCATTTTATTTTAGGGAGATGCCATTTTTTTCGGGAGATGCCATTTTATTTTAGGGAGATGCCATTTTATTTGAGGGAGATGCCATTTTATTTGAGGGAGATGCCATTTTATTTGAGGGAGATGCCATTTTATTTGAGGGAGATGCCATTTTATTTGAGGGAGATGCCATTTTATTTGAGGGAGATGCCATTTTATTTGAGGGAGATGCCTTTTGTTTGAGGGAGATGCCATTTTATTTGAGGGAGATGCCATTTTATTTGAGGGAGATGCCATTTTATTTGAGGGAGATGCCATTTTATTTGAGGGAGATGCCTTTTGTTTGAGGGAGATGCCATTTTATGACAGAAATGCCATTTTATGACGGAAATGCCATTTTATGACGGAAACACCATTTTATGACGGAAACACCATTTTATGACGGAAACACCATTTTATGACTGAAACGCCATTTTTTATGACATAAACACAAAGCAAGTGCATGGTTTTTGGCTTACTAAATTCAAGGATTTGGTTTATACAGTTTTTGCGCTGAGTGAAGTTGCATTCATAATTGCTTTGTGAGTTGTAATTATTGTTATAATAAGCATTTGTACTTGTATAAAATATATAAGCTTGTAGCATTGTAAAACTATTACACTTATTTTTATAGCCCTTTACAAAGCTTCAACCCTTCAGCTGTTGTCACAGCTACAGCGGCTAGAACTTTTGCCAAGTTGTTTTTTCCATTTCAAATTCTGTACATTGCTATAAAAATGCGAAAAGTATCTCATACTCTATAACCTTGTCGATCTCATACTCTATAACCTTGTCGATCTCATACTCTATAACCTTGTCGATCTCATACTCTATAACCTTGGCTTGGCTTATGGGGATTGCTGGGATTTCAAGGCTTACGGTGGGAATTGCTGAGATGTCGAGGCTTACAGCTGGGGGAATTGCTGGTATGTCAAGACTTACTGGAGAATCGCTGAGATGTCGAGGCTTACAGCTGGGGGAATTGCTGGGATGTCAAGACTTACTGGAGAATCGCTGAGATGTCGAGGCTTACAGCTGGGGGAATTGCTGGTATGTCAAGACTTACTGGGAGAATCGCTGAGATGTCGAGGCTTACAGCTGGGGGAATTGCTGGGATGTCAAGACTTACTGGGAGAATCGCTGAGATGTCGAGGCTTACAGCTGGGGGAATTGCTGGGATGTCAAGACTTACTGGGAGAATCGCTGAGATGTCAAGGCTTACAGCTGGGGGAATTGCTGAGACGTTGAGGCTAATAGGAGGAGTTGCTGGGCTGTCAAGGCTTATGGGGATCGAGAATTGCCTTGAGCTGGGTGAATTGCTGAGACTTCAAGGCTTTGGCTGGAAATTGCGAAGATGTCACGGCTTATTTTTCGAATATGTTCGAATTTCAGTAGAATAATTTGTTTTAAAAATTTACCATTTTAGCATTTCATGATTAAAGCTTACAAAAAGGACCACCATGTGAAAAAAGCATCATGCTAAACATAAAAGAAGCATGATTTAAGATGTCAAGACTTACTGGAAGAACTGCTGAGACGTTGAGGCTTATGAGGGGAATTGCTGAGATGTCAAGGCTTACTGGGAGAACTGCTGAGACGTCGAGGCTTATGAGGGGAATTGCTGAGATGTCAAGACTTACTGGGAGAACTGCTGAGATGTCAAGACTTACTGGGAGAACTGCTGAGACGTCGAGGCTTATGGGGGGGGGGAATTTCTGAGATGTCAAGGCTTATGGGGGGGGAATTGCTGAGATGTCAAGGCTTATGGGGGGAATTGCTGAGATGTCAAGGCTTATGGGGGGGAATTGCTGAGATGTCAAGACTTACTGGGAGAACTGCTGAGATGTCAAGACTTACTGGGAGAACTGCTGAGATGTCAAGACTTACTGGGAGAACTGCTGAGACGTCGAGGCTTATGAGGGGAATTGCTGAGATGTCAAGGCTTATGGGGGGGAATTGCTGAGATGTCAAGGCTTATGGGGGGGAATTGCTGAGATGTCAAGGCTTATGGGGGGAAATTGCTGAGATGTCAAGGCTTATGGGGGGGAATTGCTGAGATGTCAAGGCTTATGGGGGGGGAATTGCTGAGATGTCAAGGCTTATGCGGGGAATTGCTGAGATGTCAAGGCTTATGCGGGGGAATTGCTGAGATGTCAAGGCTTATGAGGGGAATTGCTGAGATGTCAAGGCTTATGGGGGGGGGAATTGCTGAGATGTCAAGGCTTATGGGGGGGAATTGCTGAGATGTCAAGGCTTATGCGGGGGAATTGCTGAGATGTCAAGGCTTATGCGGGGGAATTGCTGAGAGATGTCAAGGCTTATGCGGGGGAATTGCTGAGATGTCAAGGCTTATGGGGGGATTGCTCAGACTCCAAGGCTTAGTGGGAAAATTTCTATGATGTCATGGCTTATTGGAGGAATTGCTGAGATGTCAAGACTTACTGGGAGAACTGCTGAGACGTCGAGGCTTATGAGGGGAATTGCTGAGATGTCAAGACTTACTGGGAGAACTGCTGAGACGTCGAGGCTTATGAGGGGAATTGCTGAGATGTCAAGACTTACTAGGAGAACTGCTGAGACGTCGAGGCTTATGAGGGGAATTGCTGAGATGTCAAGACTTACTGGGAGAACTGCTGAGATGTCAAGACTTACTGGGAGAATTGCTGAGATGTCAAGGCTTATGGGGGGAATTGCTGAGATGTCAAGGCTTATGGGGGGGGGAATTGCTGAGATGTCAAGGCTTATGGGGGGAATTGCTGAGATGTCAAGGCTTATGGGGGGGGGAATTGCTGAGATGTCAAGGCTTATGGGGGGGAATTGCTGAGATGTCAAGGCTTATGCGGGGGAATTGCTGAGATGTCAAGGCTTATGTGGGGGAATTGCTGAGATGTCGAGGCTTATGCCGGGAATTGCTGAGATGTCAAGGCTTATGAGGGGAATTGCTGAGATGTCAAGGCTTATGGGGGGGGAATTGCTGAGATGTCAAGGCTTATGGGGGGGGAATTGCTGAGATGTCAAGGCTTATGCGGGGAATTGCTGAGATGTCAAGGCTTATGGGGGGATTGCTCAGACTCCAAGGCTTAGTGGGAAAATTTCTATGATGTCATGGCTTATTGGAGGAATTGCTGAGACGTCGAGGCTTACGTGGAATTGCTTGGATGTCAAGGCTTATTGGGGAATTGCTGGGATGTCAAGGCTTATGGGGAATTGCTGGGATGTCAAGGCTTACTGGGAGAGGTGCTAAGATGTCAAGGCTTGCAGCTGGGGGAATTGCTGAGATGTCAAGGCTTACTGGAAGCATGGGTCCATTCTTTATTATTTTCAGCCATATTTTCATTTTCATTTTTGCGCTCCCCAAACGGGCTGGATTGCTATAGTACTCTCTAACCTTGTCGATCCCATGAGGAAGAAGAAGAATGTACCTAGAGATTCCATAACATCCCTTAATTGCCAAATGCATAATATCGTGTTGCCGTTCTGCAATATAATTTTTCCTCTTCGATAATTGAATATGTCAAAGGCATTAGTAACATGCTTCTTGTGCTGCTGCAGGCACCTCAGCAAAATCTTTAAACCCCACCCACCCCAAATGCACCCACCCCATTGCCCCGTCAGTCTCACTTCATACAGATCGTCAATCAAGCTTTGCTGTCATAAACATCTTGCAATCTTAGGTGCAAATTCGTTTAATCAATAACTAATGAGCTGTGTGGATGCAACTGTAACTTGAGTGTGCTCTTGACTAAGGAAGCTACTTACTTACTCAGTCATGGGTCTGTGAGTAAGCATACGCTCGTACATGCGCCGCAAGCATCTGCACAGCTCAATATATATATAAGAATTCTCATATCTTCACAGAATTCTGGGAAACTGCAGTGCGTCTATAAATGGGGAATAAATACCATATATTTAATCATTTTTGCCGCATCTATATGATATTCGTAGTTGGGGAGAACGAAGAAGCCCCTTTACTCGCATGAAAGTGGCAGTTCTTCAGTTACGCAATCGGAAAAAAGGAAATTGTTATAATATTGCTGCCGCCATTCTCTGCCTGAGACAGCTATGTGTGGCGCTAGAGGAGGGCTTCCGGCCAAAGTAGTAATTTCTTCTGTGTCAGGCTATCCTTTCTGGCTGACAGTTTCGCTAAACCGCAGAATTCAATCAATTCCTATCAGTATGGAATGAGCTGTATGCTATCTCTCTGTCTCTCTGTGGCTACATACCTTCTTTATAGTCTTCTTTGGGATCTTTCAATTTCTTTATAGCTGCTCAAATTTGAGATGCCGTCGAAGATCAAGCGGATTTCGCTTGACTTTATGAGCTGCTGCTATAGCTGTTTAGATCTGCAAGGCATGCAGGGAGGAGGGGATTATGTAACACAATATTAGATATTAAGGGAAGCCTAGCTCTTGCTCGATTCGAGATTGAAAAGCCATCAATCTCGTCAAACTCCGAGGAGGAAGCCCCGCACTGTGTCCGATCGGGACGGGGAGGAGAGCTAATTCATGTAGGGGCGACTCCGGTCTCCGATTAGATTTGCAGAGATCGAGAGGTCACCAAGCATGAATGTCTTCGAGGATTTAATTTTACAAGATTATTTACAAAATCCAGCCCTGCATGGGCGCTGAAGTGAACCTTAAAGTGACGCTTTGGAAAGGGGCCGGACTTTACTTTAAAAGTGTCCATCAGTGGCCGAGGCGCGATTATACACATGCACACGTAATAGGTCCATAGGATGTAGCAACTTTCGAAGCCCGAGCAGGAAAGTATGGACTAACCATGAGCTATTTTTTGTGCTCAACCAGAAGGAATTGCTGAGCTAGACTACCACTGTACATGCATTGTATACGAATGTACGTGTTGTACATGTAAGTATAGTATATGTACATGTACACTGTATATATTAATTTACAGCTCCTTTCAGACGAAAATGCAATTTTGTTTCATGGCATTTAATTTTTGTTTTCAAGGTGCTAGCCAGAGATACTATAATAACTTATTATAGTATTATAGTATCTGTGGTGCTAGCTATACTAGCTGCCTCGACTCAGCGATAAGCGTTTATTTGGAATTTAATCAATACAATATGTAATGCTTAAAAATGTTACATGTGCGGGCTCTGGAAAAGTAAATTTTTACGTATATGACTGTAGATATCATAAAATTTAGGGAATAGAATTTTCTGTCTGTTAGCACTTCTTCAAAGACAAAGACCAACAATCAATTACAATATATCTCGGTGTCGACACGAAATAAAACGCTATTGAACGTGCTCTGGGTAAGACAAAAAACCTGGATTCATAAAAAGTAAAAAGAATCATTTGAATTTGAAAGTAAAATTAAAGTAAAACTTGAGATTTAAATAAATGTATTTGTTTTCTTAAGAAAATTTTTAAATCGTGGGAAATGTTCCCATGAATTCAGTCATTCATTTATGTCTGTCAGTCAGTCGTCAGTCAGTCAGACAGTCACTACCAGAGAAAAAGTATTTAGAAATATATTCACGAACCCGAACACTTTCTGAAACTAAACACTATTCTAAATCCCACCCTAACACCAGACTCCAGGACCAGATAGATAGATAGGACCTAACCTAACTTAAAAAAGCACAATTGACAATTGCCTAGCCTAGGCCCAACGCCCTACTAAGACCCTAGTCAGAACCAGAAGCCAATAGTGCTTTTACTGAGATGTCTCAACTTGCATTGGCTAGGTGGCAGGCGCATGTGTTCCCTTTCAGTTGTTTAATTTAAATGTACTTGTTTGGCTAGGCTTAATGCACTTAGTATTCATAAGGCCAATGGTATTATATTGGCGCATGACCAAGATTGCCACAAATATAGATGGCCACAGCTCTAGATAATAATAAGCCTAGGTCTATATATTTCACTCATTTCTTATTGGTAGTAATTAGTGAGATAGATGCCTTAGTAGGCTTGAATTGCTTGAGTTTAGTTGGGATAGGAGTTGAGCTGCCAGAACTTGATCTTGATTTGAAAAAATTAAAGTATTGATTTTATTGATCATATTATTGTTTAGCAATAAAGAAGGCATATATTCATATAAGACAGAATGGTATCTGATGCCAGTGATAGCTATAAAACTTAAAAGCTTTATATTTTTTGGGAACTGTTCGCCGTGTTAGGGCCTATTGTTATAGTTAGGCCTACAGCTTCAATGACTGTATAAATAGCAAAATGGTTAAAATTTTTATTTTTATGGTCAATACATAACATACTATATGGGACTAAGTTGCGTAAAGTTATAACTTGAAATAACCATATAAATAGTAAAAAAATCTGTTATATGGTCATTATATTAAGAAACAAATGGCTTTTTTTATAGTCATGGCAATCCTCATAAGGAAGAAAGCATTTATATTAATTGTTATAAATTACCTAAACTTCTAAAGTAAGCTAGCTAAAGCTAATGTTAAGAACCATTAGAAATTACCATTGGCATTGTGGCAATATATTAATAACACATTTATTATTTTTTATAATTTGGCCACCTCTTATTTTATTTGCATTGCAAGTTAGATACTTAGTTTATATGATATTTGTTTTATGTTCTAACCATAAAAATAATTGTCTTGCTATTTATATAGTCAGTATGTCTATAACAATAGGCTTAGCTTATCAACTGCCTTATTTTTTGCTACAAAATATTTAATTAAATTTGGCCCCTAACTAAGGAAAAAGAATTAAGTTAACAAAAAAACTAGAAATTGATAGCAGTAGGGCCTATCTTTATAGTCCTTAACTAAATTTAATAAAAGAAAAATGATAAAGCTAGACTTAGACATTGATTTATATTTAATGCTTTTTTAGATTAATCACAACACAAGGTTTTTTTATATATATAGTAGGTCTAAGTTACTATTATATAGTTATTATTTTTAAGTATAATATTTAGTTGCAATTACATTCCCACACAATAGGAAAATCACTTTTTAAATTTTTAAAAGACTATCTAAAAGCTTTTTAACTTTTTTAGCCAAGTTGCAACTTTAAAGAAATAAATTAAAAAAATCTGAAATGAGTTAGTTAACCATCATTTTTATAGTATTCTTTTGTTTATTAATTCTTAATTTTACTTAGTTTTATGTTATAATCCCCATTCAAAATGAATGACAACAAAAGTAATATAGTTTATCAAAAAAGTCATAGGCCTTAAGGCCTAATAATTATATCTTGATCTATATTGACACTTCAAAATTCATTCAACAAAACCAATATATAGGCTATTAGTCTATTATTACAAAGCCATAAAGTCCTAATCAATGTCAAATAGCTTATCATTATAGTGTATTGGCATTTTGTGAAAGCTTTATACATTTTTTATAGATATACACATCCCTCTTTTTTTCTAATCTAATGCTTAACAAAAAGTAGATGATTCAATAAATGAGTTTTCGCTATAAATAGGAAGTTCTCTTATGCCAAAGAAGTTTTACTGGCATTTTGGTAGATAGTTATTTAATTTTATTGAATTAATGTTTTTAACTTGTATATCAATAAGATATTAGATAAGCTTTTTATCTAATTTTTATTATGAGCTAGTAATTAGTATTGTTCTATCATAACAAGTTCAAAATAAATTACAAAATATAAAAAATAATTTTAAATAATTGAGTTCTAAAAATTAATAGTTTTGTTAACATAAAACTTGTATTGTGATAGATATGAATGAAATACCATGATAGCCAGAAAGTTTATTGTTTATTTTTTTCCATCTAGCCCCTTCAATGGCAGTTCCTTGACAATTTCAAATCCATTAGTAAATTAGTTTAACCTAAAGCTTAAAATTCGCAAAGAAATTATTCTAAACTGCACATTGAATCGACTTTTAACTTCTTGTTACCAGACTATATTACTAAGATATGCCCCAACATACTACTCAACACTACTCACTGCAGCCTACAACAGTCAGCATCTGAGGAGGCCACCCCAGCGGCCAGGCCATACAGAATGGTGTCCACTGCAGACGAGTCCAACAATGGCTTATCATCAAGCGAGTTCTCTGCTCACCTGGCCTGCCTTTTCGACATCCTTGCCGACGGCCAGTCCACCGTGTCGACGCCCAGCCTCATTCGCTACTGGCAGCTCTCCGACTATGCCGTTTCGTTCGCCCTGATTGACGCATTCCAGAAGTATTCGGACTATGACAATAGGCTGGGGTTCGAGCAGTTTAGCCAGGCTGTCGGTCACTGTCTGGCAACCTGCGAGCCGTACGCCACGGCCTCTGGGTCCGCCCAGCAACTGGCTGAGCCAGCTGTGGCTTCGGAGAGCGGCTATAGGACTTTTGATAGCAGGTTGGTCTTGCCACTCTGTACTGATATCCAGATCCTGTTGTGGGCACCGCGGTTGTGGGTGTTGACTAATGCAACCCTAGTGGAATTAGAACTAATTGAAATTGAATCAGTGGCCCGAAGCAAGTTTACTAATTGAGGGGGTGAGTTGAGCACTGAGAAAGTGCGCGACTAAGGAAAGAGGTGAGATTGAAGAGCCAATCAGAAGGCCGCGAGGGAGAGAGATAAGAATAACAGGATTGAACTGGACAGAAAGGGAGAGAAAACAGATGAACTAAAGAAATATTGCGACAATACTCAATAATACTACTAGTTTTCAGTCATGAGAGTAGATTACACGCATTTTAATTCCGTAATTTTATACAATAACGGAATTCAGCAGATCGCTAGAGCCCTCCCAGCCGCCCAAGCCCGCTCCGCACCGCGGCCCGCCGCTCCGCGTCTACAGCGACAGTGGCGTGCTGGACCGGGAATTCGATGGCAGGCCTCGACCGCTTCGCCCGCCAGACTATGACACCTATATGAACAACTCGCTGGATTGCGGCATCGGCGGCGTCGGCGCCATGGACGGAGTCGGCGTACGGCGCGCCGCCAGATCGAAGCCGCCGGTGCCGCCACGGACGACCACCGCTGCCGGCGTGTGCAGCGCGCCAACTTCGCCAGCTCCGCTGCCGCCGTCAACCGACGGAGACGCCGTCGGACGCGACGGTCCGGACGCTGACGAATACGAGACTTTGATCAGCCAGCCTGCTGCTAGGGGGCCCCCGCCTCCGCCACCGCCGCCTCCGCGACCCTCTTCGCTGCTGCCCGCGAAACCGCAGCAGCCTCCGCCGCCGCCAGCTTCGGCTCAGGAGCGGCACAGACAGCGGGCGCGTTCGCCTATGAAACGGCTGGTTCAGGTGAGCCGCCTACCTGAATGCAAATCCTTCAGTAATTGGAAGCGGCTTTTGGGTCTCGCAGTCGCATTCTCCGCCGCTAAGAATAAAATTGTCCCAATACTCTTCCGCAGGCTTTCACCCGGCCCCTGTCGCGCTCGCAGTCTTTTCGCATTTCTCGTCCAAGCGTCGCTACAGAGCCTGTCTCCTCAGCCCAGCCCCAGCCTCCGACTGCAGCCTCTTCATCTGCGGCATTACCGGCAAAGCAGCAGCAGCAGCAGCAGTCTAAGCCTCATCAATCGTTGGCTAAATTTGCCAGCTTCGTGGAGAATCCGGACAGGTTCAGCGGCAGTTATCATGCCCGCGGTGCGCTGCTTCGAGAGCGTCTGCGCTGCGTTCGACAGGTAAGTAGCGATAGCCTTTTTGTTCGTTTTAACGCACTCATTCAAACGCTCAAACAATGTACAGCTGCCTTGACTTTCTAATAATTGTCAGGCATGTACACTACATGTATGTACGAGTACACGACAACCCCCCTCCCCCTTGGAAAATTTTCCTGCTCAAAAGCCCAAATGAATGTGTTTGCGCACGGAATCACCACCCCGCAGGCCTACGAATGCGTGGAAGCCTGCAGGCAGTCACTGGTCGCTCAGATCGCCGACCTGCAGTCGCAGCTCGCCGGCTGTCCCGGCAGCTTTGATGACGCCAACGGCAGCGGCGGCCCAGCTTCTGTTGCAGCTTCATCTTCGTCGCTGCCTTCAACCGCGATGCTGCGAGCGGTTCTGCCCTGCATTGGCGATGCCAACGGCGCCACGGCGTCGCCGACCACCGCGGCAACCGCAGCGGCTGGCCGCCTGCTGGCTGATCAGGAGGCGCGAATCCAGCAGTTGGAGAGGGAGAAGTCGCAACTGCTGCGGACCCTGCTGCAGGCTCAGACTCTAGGCTAGCTTAAATCTGGTTGATTCATTTTCCTGGGCTTAACACTAGCAAAAACCGCCGACAGAAGCCTTTGAAAGTTAAGTTGCTAGGCAAAATATGTAAAATCGTCTTTGGCCAGCCCTGCTGACACGGATTGGCATAACAGAGTGTTACAGTGGCAGCGATAGTCTATGGCCAGCCCTGCTGACCCAGCTGGCAGGAACGGCTTAGCATAGCAGAGTGTTAAAGTGGCAGCGATAGTCTATGGCCAGCCCTGCTGACCCAGCTGGCAGGAACGGCTTAGCATAGCAGTGTTAAAGTGGCAGCGATAGTCTATGGCCAGCCCTGCTGACCAAGCCCGCAGGAACGGAATTTTTCATTTCGTTTTAATTATCAATTTTATGCAACTGTCTCATTTATAAAATTAATCTGCCAATAGCTGTTTTCATTCCACATCTTTCAACTTTTGGGAGTTCTGTTCGCTGGATTTGTAAATTCACTCTGCTCTGATTGGCTGGGCGATTATGTACTTAGTTAAACTATATCAGACTTTTTAGCCTTGCATTAATCGTGGCAATCTCTCAATACAAGCCTATTTGCTTCTCTGTGAATCTGTTCGTATTGATTTTTATCTATTGTCTATCGTTTGCACAATAGCAATGCATTATAAGATTCACTGTTGCTTATCTGAATGCAGATTTGTATATAGGTAATAACTCTTAATTTTTTGTACCTTCCCTGTAATATCGGCGTTTTTATTCAATATGTCAATGTGTCAAAACAATAGTTCAAACCGGCTTTTAGTTTTGCAGTGCAATATGTTTGGGTTTTTTTTTAATCTCCAAAATGCAGGGCAATATTTTTCTTTTGTCCCTGCAACATTACTTTGCGCAGCTGACTCTGCTTTTCATTATTTAATACATTTATTACAGACCAATAATGGCACATATTATTTTCTTTTCGGTTCACTTATAATCTGGTTCCTGTGTTAAGTTAACTCACTTGTTATTTTTTAAAGATACATACTGTGTGACGCTTTTTAAAGTAATAAAGTCGATTTTGCGACTAAACTACTGTCTATTCAGTAGTATGAAAATTATCATTTTTTCAACCCAATTAGGAAACAATTAACACGATCAAATTGGGTGCAAAATGTAGCAGCTATTGTTGAGAATTTTGCGCTTTGTTGAACCTACAGTTTATTAAAGACAGACAGATGTTGCTGCTAGTTTGGCACCGGCACTTGCTTTAGTTGCCAATACGGGCACTAAATTAATAATTAATTTGCAGTATTTTGCTAGCAACAATTCAAGCGCAGAAACGGCCGGGACAGGCAGTCACGTGCGCGCTCGGAATTCAGCAGAAAAATTCAATAACTAAAGCAAACAGAAGCTAACAGACAGACAAAAGCAAAGTTTAAAAAATGGCTACAAAAAGAGACGAGAAAACTCTAACTATGCCAGACCCGCATCCAATGCAAGCAAGAACGTGTGACACACTTAAATAAATTCTTCCACTGATGTCACTTGAGTACATCAATTTCAGAAACTGACAGAGGGTTTATCAAGATTACATATTGAATGAGCTTAACATCAGCAAGATAGTGTAGAGAGAAGATTAAGGGAGAGTCAGATAGTTATGAAATTAGTGAATATAAATCCAGCCTCAACACACAGACACGGGTAAACAAAACGATTAGGAATATGCATATGAATGTTACTTACGGGAACAAAATTAGTGCTTTGCCGAATACATAAAGAATTTTATTTCATTAAAAAACGGCAGTACAAATTGATAAACACGCTGTGCTCTCGCAGTGTGCAAATAGTGAGACCACACAGGTACGTTTACAGGGTTGCTTGTAAACTCGAAGATCTGCGGTTTTTAGAAGGCCAGTTTCTAGAGAAAATACACTATAAAGATCGGAAATGTTGATCTCTTCTTCTTAAAGCCAAAAGTTAAATTAAACAACTAGGAAAGGAAGAAAATTTCATTTTTCCAGGAAATAAGCCTTCTAAAATGTACATAATCCGAGTTTTACTCCAGCGGCCGTTGGATGCAAAAGTTGAATTATACGTTTAGAGTAAAAACACTGACTGCAACTGACCGCGGCTTGGGATTGGGAATCAGCCAAGTCGGCCCGCTCGCGCTGGTCACTCACAGCTTGCAGAGGCAGAAGAACAGCGGCAGCGCCGCGGCCACTGCGATGAGCACCGGCAGCAGGGCGGTGGACGCCGGGTCCGCCTGGTACGGATCTGAGGCCTTCGGGCCGGACACCTTCCGCTTCCGCCTCGTGGCCTCCTCGTCCTCTACCGAGGCCGCAGCCGGCGCGGGGTCGTGCGCCGCGTCCGGCACCGCCTGGTCCAGGTCGCCGCCCTCCAGCGGCTGCTGGCCGCCAGGGATCGGCGGCAGGCGCGGCACCTCTTCGATGCTACCTGCTCGGCGATGCGGATTAAGGAAGAATTCCATCGCCTGTCACCTGCGAGTTTGATCCTCCTCCGCAAAATCCCAATGGGGAATTTAATTCCATCTGCAACGTCTTACACCCGAAAATCCCAATGGGGAGTTTGATTCCATCTGCAAGTCTCAGATCCGAAAATCCCAATGGGGAGTTTGATCCCATCTGCAAGTCTCAGATCCAGAAATCCCAATGGGGAGTTTGATCCCATCTACATACCAGAAAAGCTTTAGAAAAATTGGTCCGACAAAAAACGCAGCTCACCTTTGATCAACACGATGGCGTTAATCTTGGGATTATCCCGGTCGCCTTTGACGAACTCCAACGACAGGCGCCGATTGTAGAACTGGGAATTGTCGCTGCCGACAAACAGGCGGTCGCCTTTCACCCGGAACGGCACGATCTCGTCGTGAGCGACTCCGCGGCCAACTCTGGCGAAGATGTCCAGTCCAGAGACGATCACATGCTCGCTGTTGAGCAGCACGTCGAATACCTGATTGTCATTGTTAGGAATCATGTATATTACTCTACAGACAGACTAACTACGAGCTCGTACTTCAAGTAATACAAGTAGAATGAAAAGTTAGAGCGCCTGGCAATGTTACAAAGGATGTCCAGAAAGTTTTAAAACTTAATCCCAGAGTTGCGATTGTAGCTGTTGTTAAATTCCCACCATTTTTGCTCTGGGATTACAGGTGTAAAAGATTTTGTTAATATAATTGTTGACATAAAATACCTAAATGGAGTACAAAGTAGACATTTTTCTGACTATTGCATAATTTAAAAAAAGAATAAAAGCAAAAAAATATAGACCTTTAAAAAAATAAAAATATGACTTCTTAACTTCTCAAGATTGTCTTGTTGGGATCTGAAACAAATTTCAGTCTAACAAAGGTTATGAAGGATAAAGACAGAATATGTGTGCTACTAATAGTAGTAATAATAGTTTTAAGTCAACAATAATATTGAGCATTTTGTTTGTATTTTTAAACAATCAAAAGAATATTGAATGATGTTTGTTTTAATCATTTAATGTTTGCCAATAACATTCATGTTTAATTTGTGTAAATTTTTAAACTGAGAAATAACATTCACCTTTAATTTTGCTTATTTGTTGAAATGTCTTTTATCTCAAAATTAAAATTGACAGAGTTCCAAAATAGTATAAAAAATGGAAATCTTTTTAAAGACTTACTGAATTTTTGAAATAAGTAGAAGGAAATCATACTGTATATACTACTGAGTGCAAAAAATACTAATACTAATGAAATACTAATGAATACTAAGGAGATCAAAGTGAAACCAAGTAGATCTCAGAAATACATATAAAGTATTAATATCAAAAGGCTGTGACCCTCTAATCTTGGTAAAACTAAAGGACTAGATAGTTGAATACCTAGATAACTAATACTAAGAAATTTACAAGAAGAGTTACTCTAAGAGACACATAAGAAACTCTAAGCCAAAAAACAGTGTGGTAAATAAAAAACAATGAAACACTACCAATACATGGTAAGAATGCTACTCAGAAGAAGTAAGAAATACTTGGACAAATACTAAGACACATACTCAGACTTATATTTCTCATATTTATACTTAAACCAATTCTAAGACCTACATAGACCTATATTCAGATGCTATTCTTAAGGATTTACGCTTAGGAGATAATCTAAGGAAATTAAGTTCAGTTTGTAACTAGAAAAAATATTTGTTACAACTTGATGGCAGCTTTTTGGATTTGCAATATAGCTCTATTGTAAGTTTGGTGGCATTAGTGAGATTTAAGCAAAGGTCTACAATAGTTTTAATATTACCACTGTGACATATAAACTAAGGTTCAAGAATTGATAAATGTATTGATTCTCTTTGATTTTTCATCATGAGCAAAATAATTTTTACTTATTACACTAGTGATTTTAGAATTTAATAGATCATATATTATAGATGGTTTTTTAGAAAGCTAACTTCAAATTGCTATCAAGTGTATTTTACTATATTTACTTTTGTAATGTATGCAAAAATATCACCTTATTATTATGCATTTGAACTCTATGTGATACAATTTTCTAATATATTTTGTTTTAAAGTTTGTTACAATTGGTTTTTAGCAAAATTGAAAAATGTATTGCATTTTTTGAAAGTTTTTCATCTTGGGCCATAGGTAGTCTAGTGCTATATATTCCTACACACAATATATAACAAAGTTCTAGGAAGTTGAGTACCATATATATAGTAAGCAAAAAGGAGCCCACTAAGATTTTTTGATATGCACTATTATGACACATGGGAATTTTTAGGCCACTACCTGGTCTATCCATAGTCTATCCCTTGAATCTCTTCTAATATATCTAAATACACTATATATTTAATCTAACCATGTGGCATGTGGCATATAAGATAAAAATAGATTGTTCAATATTAATCTAATTAAAGTAAGCCTATAAACTTAAATTATATATAGAATATAGCCTAGGTTGTGGATTGTGTAGTAGTATATGCCGCAACAAGAATCCTAGCTCATTTAAATATATGCCAGTATATGCCAAAAACAAAAAATTTCCCTAAAATGTATGCCAAAAATTCCTCCTAAAAAGTCATTTGGTTTTCATGAGTAAAGTTTTCTAAGAAAGGCTTTTGTATGAAGTCTTTTTAAAATATGAATTTTTCCATTTTAAACTAACTTAAAATTATATCTATAGAAATAATGATGCAAAATTGACATTCTTAGCAAAAATTTATACTGAATTTTTATTGCTAATTTTAAAGAAGCAAAAAGTGTATCTCAGACTTTTTAGACTATACAAATTTTCCTTTACTTTATAGTAAAAATGTTAATTTACATTACAATTTTTATGCATGGCATGAATTTATTCACCAAAATTTGTACACCAAAAAAGTATGTGGTTGTGTTACTTGTGTATGCCAATAGTGTATGCCAACAGTGTGCCAAGGGCTGTGGATGCCAATTGTGTATACCAAGGACTTAGGGTTGTTATTTTGTATGCTGGAAAGGTTTTGGCATACATGCATACCATCCGCAACTTGGAATATAGCAAGAATTCAATGTAAACTATAAATAATTTGTATATAGCATAGTATTAGTGGTGTTATATATTAAATATAGAAAAATATAGAAATAGTTATATAAATTCAAATTAGGGACAGATCTAAGGGGATGGCTAAGGGAGCCATGCCCCTCCCAAAACCTAGGCCTAGCTAAAGCCAAAGATAAGGGCCATACTTTTTTGGCCTACGGCTACAAGACATTTATTATATGCCAGGTCTATTTTCCAATATTGCCATTGGGTTAAATAGTGCTTAGTATAGCCTATAAAGGCATAGCTTGGCCCCTAGTTCCATGCCTGGCTGTAACTGCAAGCCTAAAATCAATTTTGACTATACCTTTCAGATTTTTTATTTTATATGAAGGTATAAAATAAAACTAACTTATAAGTGTCTAAACCATGAAAAAAATTAATTATAATTGTAATGAAAAATAATTAATTTTTATATGTAATATGCGTAGGAAAAAGGAACACAATTTATGGTTATTACCTTCTGATTGGGATTTGCAAACCATACTTCTGAAAATTTCAGAACAAGTACATACTCGCCATCTCCAGAAATTGGTAATTCATATGTAAAACTTGATGTATGATACCTTTCAGTTTGGTATAATATTTGATCCTGAGGAACAACTCTTCCTATTTCTAAGTTTCTACCATAATCAGATGGTATACCAACACTTAATGTGTCCCGTTCGTAGCGAATTCCGTGAATATCTGTGTGCTCTTGCCCACCACAGTTAACAGCGTATATGACATCAAGTGCATGTGTTAGGGAACATGTAATCAGCAAGAGAAAAATGGTGATAAAATTTATCGGTAGCATGTCCATTTACTAAAAGAAGTCTTCAAAACAATTGCCAACAACAATTAACATACCAACCAGTCAAAATTCGATCTGAAGAAAGAACTCGAGATGACTTCGGAGTTTGCTTTTTGACTAGAGTTTCTTGGAAGGGTTAGAAAGGTTCGTTAAAAACGACCAAAGTAATGCACAACACATTTTTACCCAAAGACTAAAAACTACTATATTCACAACCATTGGCATTATACCCAATACCAAATTCTTAACTCATTTGCATGTAAATCAGTAAATCTAAGTAAATAGGGTTCGTAGAACCGACATATTCAGGATAACTAAATTTTGAAGAAGATAACGGCACACAAAATATCAGGGGCTACATGGGGTTTAATAGCATACTGGAAGAAAAAAGAAAATTTATTTGGTGTTAACTTAGGGCTGACAAAATACACATAATTTGGCGTACATTGCTTGCCTGCTTGATTTTCTAAAACATGTATTCAATAAACATTAATTTATTGCACATGTACACGAGTAACATGTACAGTATACAACAGAATGTTTTGTTTGTACTACTATTGATCTTTAATCTCAATTTTAATTGTATCCTGAAATCAGGAGCTTGTTTCTTTTGGGTGAAAGAAGAATGGGGCTGGTTCCCTATTAAAAGCAGTTCTTAGGAGGACACGTTTGACAATCTCGACCAACTTACTATCACTTACTGTGAGCTCCACGATGTTAAGGGGTGCAGGGTTTCGAGTTATTACGCTGCGTATCGATCATTATCGTGCGTAGTAGTTTGTACAGTACAGGTACGCATTGCACGTAGTGTACATTCCCTCGATCAGGCCGTGCTGGTAAGTGCCGCTTGGCCACTACAGCGAGTGGTGTAGCCTTACTCAAAAAACCGTGACGTGACTATCAGATGCAGGAGCATTTATACACAGCCATATTTCATATTTGTGCATTGAATCGGTAAATTCGGTCGAATAACAGCGCAATATACATGTAGCTATAGCAGTTTTGATAATCAAGTTGCAAGCTTCATTACAAATTTGTAATGAAGCTATAGATTTATGAAGAAAAATACTACTTCTAGCTACTTAGATACTGAGCATGCTAGTCATTTTTTGATGACTAACCCAATAAGAATAACGAAAAGTTAAGATAAGAAAAAGCATAAAATTATAGGTAACAGTGACTATTATATTAATATTATTATTTTGACTATTTTATTTGAATTACAAATGAACACATAAAGATGTTAATATTCTTCTGCGCAACTCGTGAATATGCAGTATAAATACACCGATCGTTTCGTAGTATAGTTTAAAGGAAAGAAAAAGTTACTCTTGCTACACGAAACAAGAATGAAAATGCTTCTTCGGCTGATCGGTTTTTAACTGAAAAAAACAAAAGCTAGTACTTTACGATGCTAAAATATTAATATACACGCAAATTGGAAGGTGCTGATTTTGCTAAATATTTGTTAAAGCATAGAATCGTGCGTATATTGGCAGAATACGCTTAAACTGAAACGTAAAAAAACAAATGAGCGATGCATAAATGCATTGCAGCCGTTTAATAACAAATGCAGACAGACGGTTGTCCAGTAATCTTGGGGCTTGTACTATAGCTATGCCTACGTTTCCTGAGCACTTGGAAATACGAGTTACTTTGGTGGCTGTTTCGCTTTCGGATGCTTAATAACATACTCGTACTGTAATGTACAGAATCTTAATCAGGATATGATCTGACAGGGGCCGTAAGCAAATTCTCAATGAATTTATTATCCAAATTTCAAAACAGTGAAGCAGCCCAATGTGTTTAGCAGAGAACGTGGAGAACAGACAGCTTATAAAAACAGTAGAGGCGTTGCTTTTTTAAAGCAAAACGTTTCAAATAAACAAGCTAATAGCATGGAAGCAGCGCAAGTCGATTATTGCACATGAAGGCAACCAGAGAAAAAATGGTTAGATTTTATTAAAACACAAACGCTTATTAATGAGTAGGCTCAACAGCTTGTGAAAAACTGGAGTAGATATTCAGATGAAAATAAAATTAACAGCCAAAGCATAGCTGAAGAGAGCTTGGCCGATTATTACAAGCCAATCGCTTAAAAATAAAATACAATCGGACTACGAGCGTAGCAGCGCACAGTGCATGGCCTGGACTTCTCTAGAGCATTCTGTACGCAGTTTAAATAAATAAAAGTAAATTTTATCCACACGCACTACTGGACTACTGAGTTGAGTAGTTTGCCAGTAAATGCTCAAGCTACAGACATGCACGCTGCTACACGCTAAAACAGTGAGCCTCTCTTTAAAAAAAGCGAGCAAAACAAACGAACAAATTAAATACCTGACGGCAAATTTACGCAACAGTTACTGACCAAATCAGCGTCGCACACCGGCTTCACAGGTAAAACAGCCGATCGCAGATAGCCTCAGCTGGCTCTGTGGCAATATTCTGGCCCACCATATAGACCAGTTTGTGCGCGTACTGGCACGGGGCGGGCACGCGGATTGAGCCGGCCCAGTTGTAGTACAGATGGCAGCTCCGGAATGTGAGCTGCTGAATCTCATCAACTGGAATGTCGCCAGCGCACTCGACCACGATGTAATGAGTTGGCGTGACCGTGCCCTGGGTTACATGCTGAGGCACGAGAAAGAAGTCCATCATCTCGGGCCGTGTGATGGAGTGGTCGAGCACAGTGCCTGCGGGGCGAGTGGGAGAATAGAAGTGGCTTAGAGCGAACAGGGCAATATTTGGAGAATTTCTCTGGGCAATATTTGGAGAATTTCTCTGGATAATGTTTGGAGAATTTCTCTGGATAATATTTGGAGAATTTCTGAAGGCAATATATGGAGAATTTTTCTGAATTTGGAGAATTTTTCAGGGCAGTATTTGGAGAATATCTCAGGTGCAATATTTGGAGAATTTCTTAGGGCAATATTTGGAGAATTTCTCTGGTTAATATTTGGAGAATTTTTCTGGATAATATTTGGAGAATTTCTCTGGTTAATATTTGGAGGATTTCTCTGGTTAATATTTGGAGGATTTCTCAGGGCAATATTTGGAGAATTTTAAATTCATCAGAGGTCAGCCATGCCGCAATTCTTAAAAAAACATTTTCTTTACAATTTAGGGCAACGTTTATAAAACAGTGACAAGCTAAGGTAGGCTTCAGGATGTTGCTATCAAAATAGTTGAAGTGCATCATCATACCTGGCGGCGGATTTGAAAAGTTGTTGCCCTGAAGCAGGAACAGGCGCTGGTTGATCCTCTTCTGGACAACCATAAACACCAGCTTGGGCCGGTAGCTCGGGTCGTAGCCTCGGATAGCGGCATATATAGCCTTGACTTCTTGCTGCTGCACTTCGCCGATCTGCTTATCGGAAACGCCGTCGCGAAAGACAAAGATGACGTTGGGCGGAGCGCCGACAGTCTGCATGTATTTTGCTATCTGGCTTTGCACAATAACACGCATCGAGTCCAGGATCTCCTGTCCATGGCGCTGGGTGGCAACTCGCGAGTACCAGCGAGTGCAGGCCTGGTCCACAGAGGCTACTATGCCAGTGTAGGACGTGGTGCGCGCTTTGTCGGCGTGGTAGACATCAATTCCGAGCATCTGTGAGAGCGAATGAGGATGGGAATTGGATTCCTTATAACTAGAAATAAGCGTCACATGGTGGATAGTGTCATTTGACTGCTAATGGCTTGGCTGTCCACAATCTAGGTTTGGGTTGGGGTTAGAGTAAAGGTTCATGTTTAGGTTAGGGTTTGGAATTAGGTTAAGTTTAATTATACATGCGCAACACCCGGCCAATTCAGCTAGGTGGCGAGAGGTCTGGCCAAGGTTAGTCGCAGAAACGCCGACCCAAAGAGAACAGTAGTAATAATCAGATGACGAGGCATTTTGCCTTAATAATACAGTTATAGTTACTCCCACCGTTTACTTAAAATTACGTTAGTTTCTTTCATAGGTGCAGTTTTGGTAAAAAAGTAAGTTGCACGGCTGGGTGGAATCTCTAAGTTGGGCATGTATGGTTTTAATACTAGAGTTAGGTTTAAGGTTAGAGATAGATTGGCAGTCTAATGTCATGGGCAGTTAATTGTCGTAGACCCGCTATATAGATAGTATGCTGATTCTCAAGCATTTGGAAGTCCCATCGGCCCAAAGTTGAAACCCGCTATGTCCCATCGAATTATTCTACGCTTTTAAGCTCTTGAATCGCGGAAAGTTTGCAGGGTGTGCAATAAAAATTAGCTAAATCTGCAGTAGGAATTTTGCTCACCATGAATCGATCGTAGGGAATTTCGATGCCCCACAGGGCGCCGCCAAGCTTGACGTTAATCTGAGCGGCAACGTTGACGGCCACGCTGCCCATCTTCTTGGGGTCGCCGATAGTCTTGGTCCACAGGCACTGGCTGGGGACCACCAGCTCGGTGCAGCACAGTCTCTTCACCATGTTATATCGTTCCTCGCGCTGAGAGGTGAACACGGCGCAGACCAGATTCAGGTCCGTGGTGAAGTGCTGCTTGATGGCCTGCTGGTACTGACCGGAGCTGTCATTCGGCAGGGCTACGGTGCTGGGCTGGGCAACTGTGATGCCCATGGCGCGGCATTTCTTCATCATGGTCTCGCAGAACGAGGCGATGGTCCGCTCCTCCCTGGCCGGATAGACCACCAGCCACTTCAGCAGCTTGCCGTCAATCAGCACCCGGTTGTCGGCCAGGGCCCGCTTGAACTCGCTGGTCTGGCCGACCGGCACGGGGGCGAATGGGCCGCGGCCTCCGCCTCCGAACAGCACCCGCTCGTTGACAAAGCGGCGGGCGGGCACCACCTCCGGCTCCTCCAGCAGGCGCAGGCCCCAGGCGTCCAGCAGCTGGCGACACTCCGGCCGGTTGTTGATGGTCTGGACGAATTTGCGCAGCTCCATCAGGCGGCGGTCCGGGGACAGCTGAATGGAGAAGGTTGGAGAATTTAAAGTACAAACGAATTCTGGTGCCGCAGGAGCCTTTCTCAACTCAGACTCAACTATCATGGGAACAAAACACAGCAATGCCACTAACCTTGGTGAACTTGGCCAGGTCGCGCATAAGGCGAAAGTCTCGCCGCATCGCATCGGTTAGGCCGGTGACGTAGCAAAGCTCGGGCACCAGACAGATCTGGCGCTGTTCTAGAGTTTTGCCGTCCTTGCCGCGGACAGGCTTGGACCGGCTAATTAGCAGAGGCTGCTGCGGATCCTGGATCTCAATGTTGTACGCTTGTCTATAATAATCTAGGAACGACATCTGTGTGCCATTCCGCTCAAACGTGTGCGTGCAGTCCATTGAAGTCTCTACCTGGTCAACGCGCATGATCTTATTATTGTAGCGGGTCACAACCGACGTGCCAACAATGGCGTCTGTCATGTTGGAGAGGCTCGTCCCGACAGACTGGAACAAGTCGTAGACAGTCTGAGAGCGCACTACTCGGTGGCTGGACTCGATCATGAGGCGGAGGCCGCCGTCAACGTGGCTCACGGAGGTGATGTAGCCAGGCCAGACCTGCAGGAAAAATATTAAATCAATTAAACAGGATTTTATAATAAATTAAAAAATTCTAAAACAACTCACCTCCATTTGGTGACCAGGGACTCGTTCGCCAGCGTGCGGATTATAATAATGTCTACGGACTTCAATCAGGTCCATCCGAGCTTGAATAGAGCGAAAAATAATGTTGTAGACGCTGGGCAGGCTGGATAGGGTAGCCGTGCCAACTAGTTGCAACTGCACCGCAACTCTCATGTTGCCCGAGGCGGCCTGGTAAACGGCGCTCTCCCTGGGCAGAGGCCTGTTAGTGTACAAACTGTTCCCGGACGGAACTCGGCCAGGAATCTTCTGGAACTCCGGATCCTGGATAGACAGTACCAGCCTGTCCCGCTGCATCCTGGAGTCGACACTGGGGTTGAAGGTGATGCTGTACTGATACACCATCGTGTCCGCTCCTTCAACGCGCAGAAAATTAGTCCCAACAGTGACTCGCTGGCCAGTCTTGCCAGTCTTGTCTTCCGGACCGACGCGTCCGATTTGAGGTCGCCGGGTCCGCTCAGGCCGAGCCGCGGCGGCCGCCGGATGCTGGGTAGGCGCGCCCTGAACGCTCATGCGGCTCATTGCCTCTGGCAGAGCGGCGGTCGCTGCTGCCGCGGCAGGGGGGACTCCGCCACGGCCAAAGCCGCGACCAAACGTGGAAGCGGCTGATGGAACGGCGCCGCCAGTAGCCGCCGAGTCTCCACTTGGCTGTGGAACGGCGCCCCGGCCGAATGCGGAGATGCCGCGTCCAAACGCAGGCGCAGCGGGTCCAGGCGTGGCAGCTGCCGACACGCCAGCTTCCTGAGGCGCTGCAGTAGACCTGGCCCGGCCTATAGAGGGCTGCTGGGCAGCAGCACTAGGGTTAGAAGTGTCTGACTCCTTAGCCAGCCCGATAAGCAGGCCACGACCAAGCTGGCCGCGTCCAAAGCTCATTTTTTAGTTAAAGAAGACTATTAAGCGTTCAGTTCAAAGCAGTTCAGCAGTTTAAAAGCAGAACTGTGCAGAACAATGCATTCATGCAAGCAAAAAAACTTATAAAATTAGGTGCTTATAAATAGCTTGACTGAAAAAAAGACCATGTGAATACACTGTAAACTAATTATCCTGCACTATTGCAATTGAGAATACTATGACCAAAGCTGTTACTAATGTCAAGCAGTATTTGGAATAACTTAGATAAGGCATTATTTGCAGGGACTGGACTTTAAAGATGGTCTTGTGACTTACAAATATGCATGAAAAGGCAGATTTGAACAAAGTGGATGTTTTGCAATCAAACTTTTTAATATAATATAATATACTGAAATGCAACTTTCAATTGATTACAAAGT
Source organism: Macrostomum lignano (assembly GCA_002269645.1). NCBI lineage: Eukaryota > Metazoa > Platyhelminthes > Macrostomidae > Macrostomum > Macrostomum lignano. Next base: position 25,444 of record NIVC01003178.1, read on the forward strand.
GCAAGTTGTAAGTCATGCAACTGTCACAACAAACAAGGTAATATTTGAACAAATTTAAAAGCAAAACTGAAATTTGGAATTGGGGATTCAGCATTGGCAATTTGGCAATGGCATAATAGCAAAAAATCATTATGCCATTTTGGCATAACAGCATCAAAATCATTATGCCATTTTTAATTTTGACATGTTATGGTATGCCTAAGACACAAAAAAACCAAGACTGAAACCATGGTAAGCCATCTATTTTTATACCTAATATAACTACTAGTATATCAGTTTTACTAGTTGGTTGGAAATTATAATCTATTACCAATCTTTTCATTGAATCTATTATAATATTGATCTTTTAACTGAATAGACTATAATTTTCAAAAAAGAATAATTAAACATGTGGAAATAAATTTATATGGCAAAGTTGAGTATTTGCAAAAAAAACTTCCTTTTTTACTAAAATTTGCCTTTTAAGTTTCACAAATACATATTGGAAAATCATGACACCCTCACAAAGTCTTTATGGTTATTATTTATAATAGTTATTATAATAACAATAATACAATGATTGCTAATAGGGCATAATAAATGTCTACTTATAATTTTATAAGACTAAGCCTAAGACTGAATAAATGAATAGCAAAAAATAACTATGATCATCTTAAAATAGTTAAATGTCATAATCTAATTAATGCTATGAAAATACCTAAGAAGACTATGCCAATACTTTAACTAAGGGTCAATGACAATTCATTAGGTTTATTTATGCTAACAACACTAGACCACTCTAATGTTTAATTACAAACACTTGTTATTTGCATAATGCCATGTAAATATTGCTAGTGCTACTTATTCAATATTGTATAAATAATACTATTTATACAGTAACTAAAAAAATATTAGTATAATATATGGTAATATATTTCAACTATAGTCTGGTTACATTGATTTACCATAGTCTTATTTTAAAGGCAAATGTGTCTAATTTTTTTGTAAATACCCTTTTTACTTTGCATAATTAATATTAATAACAAGCACTAAGTTATAAATAGACATGAATGGTTTCCAGTTCATTTGTCTACTAAGTAGGGAGTCCAGTGAGATTTTGAAACTTCTAAATTCAGAATTATTTTCTATACCATTTGGTAGATCTTAGTTATATGAGCAAAATGATACCTCACTTTTGAATTTTGGTCAAGTAATAAAAAAGTTATAGCACTTTTAGTGCCATATATTTTGTTGTCTCCGTAATGTATTTTTCCCATAAGCCACTGTGATCATTTTTGCGAAAAGAAGCATTTTTTTGACTAATAAGTTACATAACTTTTGAACTACCAAATAGATTTTTTTGCTTAAGGTGTCATTTTTTTGCATTTTTTTGCTACTTTTTATTTATTTTTATATGCAGAGCACTATTTGTACCTGTAGCAAAAATATTCAGTATAGTCTCTTGGTATTTAAGTTTTTGCTATCATAATTATTTGTGTTAACTTCTGTATATCCTGTTTTGTTCTTATATAGATCATCCAGATGTAACACCAAGCCGATCCAGCTGGCTGGCAAGGGGCCCAGCCAAGGTAAGCTGCAAAAATGCACATTCAAAACATTTCAAAAGTAGTACTGATTAGCTGACGAGGCATTTAGCCCTCAAAATACAGTCATAGTTACTCCCGCCGTTTACCCAAACATTACGTTAACTTTGCCTATGCTTTTTTCATAGTTAAGTTGCTTTTTTCGATTAATAAGTAAATTGTACAGCCATTGTATTCATGTACATACATGCTTATATGCACATATAATGTCCAATGCAATGAAACTTAATAGTAAACTCAAAATCATTTGACTAATAAGGTGATGAGTCACTTTCCTATGAAGCAGTAGTAATAGTTACTCCTGCTGTTTACCCAAAACATCGGTGCCATCACTGGAGTTGCGGGAAGAGCTGGCAATGAGATCATTGTTTCGTCTTGTTTGTATGCCAGTTTAGATAATAAAACAAAAGAAAAAAACACCATCGATGCATATTTGAAAAATTGCACAACATTTTCTACTTTAAATGGCAGTTTACCTGTATTTTGGCTCAAACTTTGAATTAGTATTGTGTAAATACGGGAATACATATTAACAAGCAGTTTTCTGCATTAGAAACTGCGTGGAACATAAACTAGAAAAAAGAATTCAAAATGCCCATCGCTGTTGCCGCTAAGGGTGAAAAAGAAAAAAATAATTTTTAAGCCTCGTATATGGCTAGATAAAAAAATTTTTTTTGCTTGGAATCCTATTTTTAACTAACAAAATATCAGTACTTCCAACTGGAGTTGTCATATTTTGTTATATTCCAATGATTTTCGTCTACATTTTCAACTTTCTGAAACCATATATATTCCCATTAAAACGGCTTCAAATTACACTTTCGGCAAAAAAATCGGAAATTTTGACAAATGGTAACTTTGTACATGCTTTATTGATATAAAAACACAAACACTCATTAGAAAGTAGGCTTTATCAGCTCTTTTGTGTATATCTTGGTTTTCTTTAAAACCTTCTCGTTTGCATTCTATATACCATTGAAGTCAATACTGTTTTCTATTTTTTTCGAAATTTTCCCGCCTTGCGCGGAGCTGACTGGACTCCCTATACTAAGAAATAGGGATGAGAAAGGAATGGGATAAAAACTACTAACAATACCTTTGTTAATATTGTTAAAACACTATATGTTCTATAATTTTAACAAACTATTTTAAGATATATAAGTAATATCTAGACAATAGAAAGAACTTGATAAACTTGATTAAAAAATATTAATAATTTGTTTCTTTTTCAATAATTCTCAAACACAAGAAAATATGTTATTTTAAATCTATAGTTGTTATATATTATTCTTCATTTATTTTAAACCTTTTTCTCTAATAGCATGTCTAAACTAGGCCTAGTCTATAGTTTTGATTGTAGATTAGTATATATTAATTCTGGTCACCTTGTTTGTATGCCAGAACTAAAAAATGAATTAACTATATACTTCAAATTCAAAGTTGTATACTTTAAAAATGCATCTTTTTACTTTTGCTCTTTTCAAAATGAATTTATTATTCATTTAGAATAACAAACTTAAATATCATGCACTTTTGCAACATTTATAAAAAAGATAATTATAAGAGAAAAATTTGTATATTAGATATACATTGATATATATATATAGTATATATTTATATTTATATTTATATATATATATATATAAATGACAAGTGCCCTTGTTATATGCTAGGAAATCTTGGTATATATAATGTTTTCCAAACAATAAGGCCTAGTATAAATTATTATATTCAAAGAAACTAACCTTTGCAACACTTTAATCAACAAAAAGATTGTTGGATAGCCTTATTTTATACTTAAAAGAATAAAAATAATTTATTATTTCAGCATATTTTTGGTACATTGTGCACAAAGCTTTAATTTGTATGCCAAAGCCTATATTCATTTATTGACATATAGGCCTATAGCTAGAATATTAATGTGTAATTTAAAAAATACTTAAAATCTAATAAAATCTAGATTAAATCAAAAATTAAAATAATAAATGAATTTTCTATACCTTTTGTAGGCATTTTTTAAATTTAAAACTATGCTTTATTTTAGTTTATATTGTCAATGAAAACTGTCAAAAAAGCAATTAAAGCTATATAAATATAGTAATAGTAAAATGCTATTTTGAATTAAACTATTTATTTATAGATTATTAAGCCCTATGTTTTAGGTAACCCATTGTGAGCTAAATTTTTCTGATTAGCTTTTGCTTGGCCTATATATGCTAGGCCTACTATGCATTAAATTAAAAATTTTCTACTAGACTTTTATTGTATTCCATTTGTGCTATTTTGCATATATTTTTTATTTATATGCACATTGCACTGGAATTTTTTGCTATAATGTATACCTTCCTGAGTATGTCTCCTATCTTACTCTACATTTCCACCCCCATTTTAGAACTAGTTAGCGATTAGATTGATAAGGAAAGGTCTGTAGTGTAAAAACTAAGTACATGAAGATGAAGTGACTGTTTCAGAATACATCACATCACCATGGCATACGATAAATATTTTTATATATTATAAAAGCAAATAAAATTGGACTAAAAAGAAAAACTCTAAAAATAGCGTATGCCAGCTAATAAAAGCAGTTAGGACACAGTCTAACTGTGCGATTTCGTGACACGTAGCCAACACAGAGCTAGAAACAGTTCTGTGCTGAGCCAGCGAATTAGCGAATATTTGTACAGGCTGTTATTTAATACGAACGAATAAGAACTGAGCAAACCAAAGTATTTTACACTCAGTAAAACAATGTTAAATTATTTTTTTTCTTTTTTTTTCTACTGACAAGTGCTTCTGTTAGAAACAGGCTAAAAAGCAAAAAAACTTTTGTCTATAAAACAACTGCTCATTATTTTAAAGACCCGAAGAGTATCAAAGAGAACTTTATATCCTTTGATACAAGCAAAGTTCGGCAAGCAGACTTCGGCAAGCAAATTTCCGCAAGCAAATTTCATAGACCCATTATCTCAGTTACCAATGCAAGAAGAAGCTAGCTAGAGAATTAAATTATAGAACAGGGGTAACCAGGGGCGTCGCCACCGGGGGGGGGACGACATGCCCCCCCCAGTAAAAGTTATGGGAATTGACAATACCAATGCTTTTGTCCCTCCCCCCCCACCCAACCTCATGACCCATTATGAAAATCAATAATTTTGCTTCAGGGTGACAAAATATCGTGCCTGCGGCGCTAAAATGAGTACCTGCGGCGCTAAAAATGAGTGCCTGCGGCGCCAAATGAGCGCTGACAACACCGATTCAGAAAGTAATGTACATGTAGAACTCTTGGCTTTGTCCCCCCACCATAAAATCCATATGGCGACGCCCCCTTGGGGTAACTTAAACTTATAACTTTTTTATCTCAAGGCCCAGATAGAGAACCTAGCGCATGACTGTGGGCCTGAGGAGGGGAGAGAGAATGAAGAGAGATAGGAGAAAGGAGAGGCGAAGGAATAAAAGAGAAGAGAGGAGAAAAAAGGATAGATGAAATAGGATTTTAGAGAGTGGAGAGCTAGAGGAGAGAGAAGAGATGAGAAGAAGGGAGAGGAGAGAGGATCGATTTTACAAACCAGAAAGTAGATTTTTACCATCGAGCTAAGCTGTGGCGAATTCAAATAATGAGGCTTTAAGGCGCAAAGCGGTGGCGATCTTTTGTTTAGTCTTTGTTTGAAATTCAAATGCCTAATATAGAAAGTGTTTACGTGTACGCGGAAATTTCTCGAAGCTGAGTACAAGTACAATAAAGCATCAAAAAATTAAATAGCCATTGCTTAAAAGTCTTATACAAGTGCATTTCTGATTGAGATAATCAATGCATGGTTATACATGTACCATTTGGCCCTGCTCCATGTGCTTTTAAATGGCAGCTTTCTGTTTGAAAATTTTTCGTATGATCGTATCTAATATCTGAAACATTGAAAAAAGAATAAATTTAATCAGATTTATTTAACTCATTTAACTTATTTAAACACGAATCTAAGACCACAGATACGAATATCTAGCTGCGCTATATAATCCCACAGATACTATTCTCATGTTTAGCTGCTCAGTAGTATGAGCGTGAAAAGCAAAATTTATAGCTCGTAATTAATTGATACATTGAATAATTAATTGCAAAAATAATTAATTGATGTTGTCTATACAATCATAAGTCAAACTTACGATATTTTTTATTCATTCAGTAAACAAGTGAGACAGAGGACAGAAAATGAGCAATAATATGATTCACACATGCAGTGAAATCATAATTACTGCAGTATTGAAAATGAAATGACCTTGTTAATTAAGCTATGAGTCTTCATTTTCTGAGCCACTGCACTCAGATTTCTCATTGCACGACGACCCTATGCAGTGGTGGTGCAGCCGTAGGTGAGCGAAAGTTTGAAACACTTGATGGAGCACTCGCGTGTGATGCAGCCTGCAGGCAGGCAGTGATACTGCAATGCCCGGAGGTGATATACTTCGTACAAACCCTGCTGTCTCATGGCTAAATCATAAAGCTGGTGGTCAGGGCTAAACGCGGCTTCTATCTTCGTAAATACAACAGCAATAGAGCTACTGGCGGAATGCATGCGAGTAGGTATTGTGCTGGATTTGAGCCCCCTCCCGCAGGTGGGCGGATGTTGCAAGCAAAGAGTTGCACAGCTGACAGTGAAGAACGCAGCTTCGCTTCCTCGCGATACATGTGCTACATCCATGTTGCCAACAGATCGCCGAGCTGTTTCCGGTATTCGGAAATGCGCACGTCTTTGGGGTTGCTATGCGGCAGTGGGGTTCCGGCATCTCTGCGATAGATTGCCCGTCTATACGTGCTGGCTGCAATCAATATTATTGAGTCGCACTGACTGTGAAGGCTTCTGCCAATTAGCCTGTCTTTTTCGACAATTGTGTTTCAATTTTTCGGTCGGTGCATGAATCGCACGACTGACGCAATGTCAGAAGCAGATCCGTTTGACAATTTCTCGACACACCACCCACGTCTTGCGACAAATTTTTCGGGCAAGAGAGGCGAACAGTTGCTGAAAAAAATGCAGCAGTAATTAGCTAGTATTTTTGCACCTCGAGTCGATGCAGGCCTGCATGCTGTCTCTGAAGCTAACCTGTGCCTAACAATTAGGCAGTTGAGTCACGTGTTCCCTTCTCTGCTCACCAGTTCCGCCTGATTTTGGAGCATTCCGTGAGCAACTGAAGGGTAAGAGTTGAGAAAATATAAAATGCAAAATGGATTTCACAGTGTTTTACGCTCGCAACACAAGATTACGGTACATATGTCTCCCGTTCTAGACATCTGAACTCCAAAGGAAGCAAGCTGTGTTTCGTTCGTGCGTTTAAATGACCTTAATACCGTGCCTCGCATACTGGTTTGTATCTTCATCTGTTCATATCCGTCTTCTCTGTCTGTCTGTCTGTCTGTCTGTCTGTCTGTCTGTCTGTCTGTCTGTCTGTCTGTCTGTCTGTCTGTCTGTCTGTCTGTCTGTCTGTCTGTCTGTCTGTCTGTCTGTCTGTCTGTCTGTCTGTCTGTCTGTCTTCTCTGTCTGTCTGTTTGTCTGTCTGTCTGTCTGTCTGTCTGTCTGTCTGTCTGTCTGTCTGTCTGTCTGTCTGTCTGTCTGTCTGTCTGTCTGTCTGTCTGTCTGTCTGTCTGTCTGTCTGTCTGTCTGTCTGTCTGTCTGTCTGTCTGTCTGTCTGTCTGTCTGTCTGTCTGTCTGTCTGTCTGTCTGTCTGTCTGTCTGTTAGCGATTTGAATCCAGATGAAATTAAAGCAACAAATGCTACGAGCACTGATTGCAATGTCAAGACAAGCCAATGCTTGGATTTCCTTTAACTCTGCGATTGGCCCTCCAGCTGCAGAGCGAATCAAATACGTCGCTTCCGTTAATACAAGCTATTACTATTTATAACGCAGGAGAAATCACAGAAGCAGGCAAGAGAGAGTCTGTGAGATCAGACACCGGCTCAGCATCTTGAGGATCAACAGAAATAACTCCAGATGGCATTCCCGTTGGTACAATCGGAATTGCGGCCTGATCGTCAGCCTTCTTCGTCCTCTCTGGCGCGGCGGATTCTGCTGCTGATGCTGCTAGCGCTGACCTGGCCTCGGCAGGCTGCAGCAGCAGGCCTTCGGACGGGAGTGTATCCCGGGGACCTGCTTCTCGGCGGCCTGTTCCCGCTGCACTACGCCAACCTCTCCGCCGGGCCCAACAACCGGTGCGGCCGTCTCAATCCGTTCGAAGGCGTCCAGGCCGTGGAGGCGACGCTGTTCACCCTGGAGCAGCTGCGCCAGTCCCGATTGCTGGCTGGCGGCCTTCAGATCGGCGCCCTCCTAGTCGACACCTGCCAGGATGTCGATGTGGCACTGACGCAGTCGCTTAACTTTACTAACGCGCTGGCGGCTGGAGCTCTGCGCCGCGGCCTCATCCGCTGCTCGGCCGGCGGCCGGCCTGAGTTCGTTGCCAGCGCCGGTGTCGGCGGCGGCGGCTTCGACGGCGTCATCGGGCTTCTCGGAGCCGCCGAGAGCGACGTCACGGTCGCCATTGCCGGATTTATGAAGCACTTCCGGGTGCCGCAGGTGAGTGCTGGCCTTTCTTCAACACTGAACGCACAACGATTCGTGTCACTCATTGAGTCTCATTTCGTGTCTAACACACTGTCTCACCCTGTGTCACTCATTGAGTCTCATTTCGTGTCTAACACACTGTCTCACCCTGTGTCACTCATTGAGTCTCATTTCGTGTCTAACACACTGTCTCACCCTGTGTCACTCATTGAGTCTCATTGTGTGTCTAACAGTGTCTCACCCTGTGTCACTCATTGAGTCTCATTTCGTGTCTCAAAAGAAGAAGATTTACAGTAGCCGGGCTACTGAAGTTTTAAGAGTACTTTTGCGTGTCGGAGATCTGGGGCACTGGGGAGGGGGCAGTTCGGAAGCTTTGCCGCTCTGCTAATCGAACTGCCGAAATCTATATTTTTGAGCTGAGGTTATAAACTCTCGCCGGTGCAGTGCATTTCTAGCACCGACTGCATGCATATTATTGAGCATTTCCGCATCCTTGATGAAAAGTATTCAAATTCAGGTGAGGAACCGATGCCCTCCCACAGCCAGTGCAGCCACCGCTGCTTTTACCTGTAATAGACTTTGGAACCGATCGATTCGGAACTTTTCATCAAGAAGAAAAGGAGAATCGAGAAATAAGTTGTTGATGGCACTTTACTCTCGTAAATACATTGGTTTTCCACTGAAATAACAAACTGGCAGTGGCTTCCGTGTCTTTGACGAATGCCGACTCCTTCACAAGCACCGATGCCTGCAGGCTGTTGACCTCCCCGAGCACCGGTGCCTGCAGGCTGTTGACCTCCCCGAGCACCGGTGCCTGCAGGCTGTTGACCTCCCCTAGCACCGATGCCTGCAGGCTGTTGACTTCTCCAAAACACCGGTGTCTGGAAGATGTTGACCTCCCCAAAGCACCAGTGTCTGGAAGATGTTGACCTCCCCAAAGCACCAGTGTCTGGAAGATGTTGACCTCCCCAAAGCACCAGTGTCTGGAAGATGTTGACCTCCCCAAAGCACCAGTGCCTGGAAGATGTTGACCTCCCCAAAGCACCAGTGTCTGGAAGATGTTGACCTCCCCAAAGCACCAGTGTCTGGAAGATGTTGACCTCCCCAAAGCACCAGTGTCTGGAAGATGTTGACCTCCCCAAAGCACCAGTGTCTGGAAGATGTTGACCTCCCCAAAGCACCTGTCTTGGCAGGCTATTGAGCCCCCAACAAAGCACCGGGGCCTGCAACCTTATCCAATCCAGCATAGTCTGTTCAGAAAGCCATTGACTGAAGCAATCGATAGACGCCATGACCGTCCGATAATGCAGTGCGATTGCAGCAACTGGAAATTACTGAGCTGTGGAAGGATTCGTAGATAAATAATAAATAAAAGTACAGGCCCTGTCCGGGAAATCAGGAGTCGGCTGGAAATAATGGGAAGAAAAGGGAACGCGAAAGATTGCGGGGGGAAACAGAAGCGAGAGTGAAGTCAGCAGCTGCTTCAAATATGCAAAAGCAGAAGACCTGCCTGAGCGCTGAGAGTAAACACGAGCGCTGAAAGAGCCTTCTGCTGCTACCCCACACAGGTCATTAATCTCCAATTCAAAATTCTCAGGCGTGCCGAGCACAGAGTAGGGGCAAGTTTGCCCTTCCATAACTGCCTCAATGTGAACTTTATTCGCTTCAACACAATTCCTTTCAGATCAGCTACCTGTCAACATCTTCGATCCTGAGCTCCAAGGAAAAATATCCCTACTTTCTGCGCACCGTTCCGTCCGACTCCAACACGGTGCGAGGCATTGTTGACCTGCTCAGGTGAGTCATGTTTGACCTGCTCAGGTGAGTCACGGTTGACCTGCTCAGATGAGTCACGTTTGACCTGCTGAGGTGAGTCATGGTTAACCTGCTCAGATGAGTCACGTTTGACCTGCTCACGTGAGTCATGGTTGACCTGCTCAGGTGAGTCACGGTTGACCTGCTCAGGTGAGTCATGGGTAGACCTGCTCAGGTGAGTCATGTTTGACCTGGTCAGGTGAGTCGTGGTTGACCTGGTCAGGTGAGTCATGGTTGACCTGGTCAGGTGAGTCGTGGTTGACCTGGTCAGGTGAGTCGTGGTTGACCTGCTCAGGTGAGTCATGGTTAACCTGCTCAGATGAGTCACGTTTGACCTGCTCACGTGAGTCATGGTTGACCTGCTCAGGTGAGTCACGGTTGACCTGCTCAGGTGAGTCATGTTTGACCTGGTCAGGTGAGTCATGTTTGACCTGGTCAGGTGAGTCGTGGTTAACCTGGTCAGGTGAGTGATGGTTGACCTGCTCAGGTGAGTCACGTGTGACCTGCTCAGATGAGTCACGTTTGACCTGCTCACGTGAGTCATGGTTGACCTGCTCAGGTGAGTCACGTCTGACCTGCTCAGGTGAGTCATGGTTGACCTGGTCAGGTGAGTCGTTGTTGACCTGCTCAGGTGAGTCATGTTTGACCTGGTCAGGTGAGTCATGTTTGACCTGGTCAGGTGAGTCGTGGTTAACCTGGTCAGGTGAGCGATGGTTGACCTGCTCAGGTGAGTCACGTGTGACCTGCTCAGATGAGTCACGTTTGACCTGCTCACGTGAGTCATGGTTGACCTGCTCAGGTGAGTCACGTCTGACCTGCTCAGGTGAGTCATGGTTGACCTGCTCAGGTGAGTCGTGGTTGACCTGGTCAGGTGAGTCGTGGTTGACCTGGTCAGGTGAGTGATGGTTGACCTGGTCAGGTGAGTCATGTTTGAACTGCTCAGGTGAGTCATGTTTGACCTGGTCAGGTGAGTCATGTTTGACCTGCTCAGGTGAGTCGTGGTTGACCTGGTCAGGTGAGTGATGGTTGACCTGGTCAGGTGAGTCGTGGTTGACCTGGTCAGGTGAGTCGTGGTTGACCTGCTCAGGTGAGTCATGTTTGACCTGGTCAGGTGAGTCATGTTTGACCTGGTCAGGTGAGTCGTTGTTGACCTGCTCAGGTGAGTCATGTTTGACCTGGTCAGGTGAGTCATGTTTGACCTGCTCAGGTGAGTCGTGGTTGACCTGGTCAGGTGAGTCATGTTTGACCTGGTCAGGTGAGTCGTGGTTGACCTGGTCAGGTGAGTGATGGTTGACCTGGTCAGGTGAGTCGTGGTTGACCTGGTCAGGTGAGTCGTGGTTGACCTGCTCAGGTGAGTCATGTTTGACCTGGTCAGGTGAGTCGTGGTTGACCTGGTCAGGTGAGTGATGGTTGACCTGGTCAGGTGAGTCATGTTTGACCTGGTCAGGTGAGTCGTTGTTGACCTGGTCAGGTGAGTCATGTTTGACCTGGTCAGGTGAGTCGTTGTTGACCTGGTCAGGTGAGTGATGGTTGACCTGGTCAGGTGAGTCATGTTTGACCTGGTCAGGTGAGTCGTGGTTGACCTGCTCAGGTGAGTCATGTTTGACCTGGTCAGGTGAGTCGTGGTTGACCTGGTCAGGTGAGTGATGGTTGACCTGGTCAGGTGAGTCGTGGTTGACCTGGTCAGGTGAGTCGTGGTTGACCTGCTCAGGTGAGTCATGTTTGACCTGCTCAGGTGAGTCGTTGTTGACCTGCTCAGGTTCATACCCATGACGGCCAACCCCAAGGCGCAGAAAGTGTACATGCTTGTCTGTTAGAAAGTCAGGACCGATGTACACCCTGAGTGAGCGTGTGCGTGAGTGGGAGTCTGTGTGTCTGTGTCTGGGCACCTGATGCCCGGCCTTCCAGCCATTTTCTTCCATAGACATCGATTTTTATCAATAAAGCTCATTTGATTTTGGCTGTCAGCCCAGACATCAGACTCGTTAGAGCTCCATGAACTGCATGCTTTGAAGGGCTACCCCTGTGTTTTGGGAGTTGCTTTCGATTGCTTGAATGGTTATAGCGAGCGAAGCCAGTGTTTCTCTCAAAGGAGGGGAGTTCTCAATGCGGAGCTCACTGGAATTCGAACCGGGGTAGCAGGTGTCCGAAAGCACGGCAGGAAAACCCTTGCCTGCTTGTTAAAACATTTTTTCGTGGAAAATTTTCTTTAAAACTTGCTACTCTTTTTAGTCAGTTTCTTTTAGGCTTTCACAAGCTCGAATCATTGTTGACCCTCGAACTTGAAGCAGAAATTAAAGAGACTGCACGAGGGCCTGCTGAGCAAAGCTGGGGTTCATTCTTGTATCCCCTTTGTAAGTCTTTTTTTAAACACTGTAGGTCGTTTGTCTTAAACTTCTCCTCAGCTTGAGTTCCAGTTCTCATGAAATTCTCACCGGCTTGAGTTCCAGTTCTCATGAAATTCTCACCGGCTTGAGTTCCAGTTCTCATGAAATTCTCACCGGTTTGAGTTCCAGTTCTCATGAAATTCTCAGCGGCCTGAGTTCCAGTTCTCATGAAATTCTCACCAGCTTGAGTTCCAGTTCTCATGAAATTCTCACCAGCTTGAGTTCCAGTTCTCATGAAATTCTTATCGGCTTGAGTTTCAGTTCTCATGAAATTCTCATCAGCTTGAGTTCCAGTTCTCATGAAATTCTCACCAGCTTGAGTTCCAGTTCTCATGTAATTCTCATCAGCTTGAGTTCCAGTTCTAATGGTATTCTCATCAGCTTGAGTTCCAGTTCTCATGAAATTCTCATCAGCTTGAGTTCCAGTTCTCATGAAATTCTCACCAGCTTGAGTGTGATATAAAAGCTGATTCACTCCTGTATAAAATATAAAAAAGCTTTCTTTCTGCGAAATCCATGTTTGATTTCGCGCACTTCTCACAGTCACCCTCCTGAGTCCTCTCTAAGCAAACAAGCAAATCTACAAGATAGATCTCGCAGGCGAAGAATCTGTGTCAACAGAATCCCACGAGAAAATGGGGGTTTCCACAGCCTTGTACGAGTGCAAAACGTTCAAGCGTTTACTTCTGGCTAGCGGCTTCCTGATAGCCACTTCAGCAAATTTCTTATATTGCAGCCAGGAAAACTCAATTCTCCTCCCGTCCTCACTCCTCGAGTTAAAATCGGAGACAAACGCCAAGTCTTGAGCCGAATTTCTGTCACGGTGCAGCTTTAACTTGATGTTTTGCACTTCTTCCTACCCAACCAATCTCTATGCCCGCACTCCTACCAGCCGACACCGCAGACAGGCCCAGAAGATTGACCGAGAAAAAGCGATCCCCGAGGGGTCCGACAGCCAATAGATTTTGCTTGGGTCAGCTTGCGTTCCGCTCCTCTTTGCACTTTTAAAAGCTGCATGTTTCCTTAAGCAAACCGGAAATATTTACTCATTCATGGAATCGCTCATAAACTGCAACTCACGAACTTTCAAAGCTCATGATCTCATTTATGAGCTAACAATCATGAGCTCATTATCTTATATACGAGTATGAACTGTCAAGCACGAGCTCATGATCTCATTTATGAACTGTCAATCACGAGCTCATGATCTTATACACGAGTATGAGGTGTCAATCATGAGCTCATGATCTCATTTATGAACTGTCAATCACGAGCTCATGATCTCATTTATGAACTGTCAATCATGAACTCATGATCTTATACACGAGTATGAGGTGTCAATCATGAGCTCATGATCTCATTTATGAACTGTCAATCACGAGCTCATGACCTCATTTATGAGCTGTCAATCACGAGCTCATGACCTCATTTATGAGCTGTCAAGTACGAGCTCATGATCTCATTTATGAACTGTCAATCATGAGCTCATGATCTCATTTACGAACTGTCAATCTTGAGCTCATGATCTCATTTATGAACTGTCATTCATGAGCTCATGACCTCATTTATGAACTGTCAATCATGAGCTCATGACCTCATTTATGAGCTGTCAATCACGAGCTCATGACCTCATTTATGAACTGTCAATCATGAGCTCATGACCTCATTTATGAGCTGTCAATCACGAGCTCATGACCTCATTTATGAACTGTCAATCATGAGCTCATGATCTCACTTATGAACTGTCAATCATGAGCTCATGACCTCATTTATGAGCTGTCAATCACGAGCTCATGACCTCATTTATGAACTGTCAATCATGAGCTCATGATCTCACTTATGAACTGTCAATCATGAACTCATGGTCTCATTTATGAGCTGTCAATCATGAACTCATGATCTCATTTATGAACTGTCAATCACCTGATCACTCGAGAATCAAAGACTTCCCCATTCGCTGGCTCGCTGCAGGCAGCAGAACTGGACCTACGTCCACGTGGTCTACGACGACACAAACTACGGCACAACGGCCTTCAACGTGTTCGAGCAGCTCATCGAGTCGGGGACCTCGCCGAAGACTCGGCACGGTCGGATCTGCATCTCAACTAAGATTAAAATTGACAGCTCGGATTGGGAGGCGCCAGACTACACCAGGGCTGTGCACGAGAACCTCCTGGCACCGTCCAATGCCAACGGTGAGTGCCGACCGCGGATTTCATTATGAATTTTCTCATTACGGTGAGGAATCATCTATGGGGGATTACGGCGAGGAATCCAAGAGATTAGGGCGAGGAATCTATGGGGATTACGGCGAGGAATCCTAGGGAAAACGGCGAGAAATCCTAGGGATTACGGCGATGAATCCAAGTGATTACGGCGAGGAGTCCAAGAGATTACGGTGAGGAATCCTAGTGATTACGGGAGGAATCTGGGAGAATTTAAATTGGAATTCAGGGGATTATGGCGATGAATCTATGGGAATAACGGCGAGGAATCTAGGGGATTACGGCGAGGAATCCAGGGATTACGGCGAGGAATCCAAGGGATTAGGGCAAGGAATCTATGGGGATTACGGCGAGGATTCCAAGGGGTTAAGGCGATGAATCCATGGGGATCACGGCGAGGAATCTATGGGGAAAGCGGCGAGGAATGAAGAAATCGATGGAATCGAGGTGAAGAACAGGTGATTATGGGGTAGAATCTAGGATATTAAGGTCAGTAGTGCATAAGATTAAGGCAGGGAATATGGGCGATTACAGCGACCTCTCGCGACCTCTCTCCCTAATCACCGATATATTGGGCCCAGTCTGACTTTTTCATTACGCTAGTACCTGGGTGTTATTACCACCCAAAGCCCCCAAAGCACCGTGTCTTCCACAAGCGGCAGCCGGGGTGCCATAAATTCGAAGAATAAGTAAAGATCTGCCAATCGAAGCAAACAGACTGCGTGTTCGAGGAAGGATGCGATCCTTATCTGACCAGATCTTGCAGACGAGCGAACTGGTAGAGTGCGAACGGCCTGCTGGAAGCTGGGGAGCCTCATTAGGAGCTGGGATGGGGCTTGAAGACCGCGATACTGAGAAAGGGGCTCTGCTAGATACCAGAGGGTAGACAAAGGGGAGGATTTCGGGTAGATTAGGGGAGAGGGTAGATAAGAGTAGAGACGAGAGAAAAGAGA
Organism: Macrostomum lignano; assembly: GCA_002269645.1. Taxonomy (NCBI): domain Eukaryota; kingdom Metazoa; phylum Platyhelminthes; family Macrostomidae; genus Macrostomum; species Macrostomum lignano. The sequence continues at coordinate 40,957 of NIVC01003178.1, forward strand.
GTAGACAAAGAGAGAGGAGAGAGAGAGTAGACGAGGGAGAGGAGAGAGAGTAGACAAGGGGGAGGAGAGAGAGTAGACGAGGGGGAGGAGAGAGAGTAGACAAGGGGAGAGGAGAGAGTAGACAAAGGGAGAGGAGAGAGAGTAGACAAGGGGAGAGGAGAGAGTAGACAAGGGGAGAGGAGAGAGTAGACAAAGGGAGAGGAGAGAGAGTAGACAAGGGGAGAGGAGAGAGTAGACAAAGGGAGAGGAGAGAGAGTAGACAAAGGGAGAGGAGAGAGAGTAGACAAGGGGAGAGGAGAGAGTAGACAAATGGAGATGAGAGAGGGTAGACAAAGGGAGAGGAGAGAGAGTAGACAAGGGGAGAGGAGAGAGAGTAGACAAGGGGAGAGGAGAGAGTAGACAAATGGAGATGAGAGAGGGTAGACAAAGGGAGAGGAGAGAGAGTAGACAAGGGGAGAGGAGAGAGTAGACAAATGGAGATGAGAGAGGGTAGACAAAGGGAGAGGAGAGAGAGTAGACAAGGGGAGAGGAGAGAGTAGACAAAGGGAGAGGAGAGAGAGTAGACAAGGGGAGAGGAGAGAGTAGACAAATGGAGATGAGAGAGGGTAGACAAAGGGAGAGGAGAGAGAGTAGACGAGGGGAGGAGAGAGAGTAGACAAGGGGAGAGGAGAGAGAGTAGACAAGGGGAGAGGAGAGAGAGTAGACAAGGGGGAGGAGAGAGAGTAGAAAAGGGGAGAGGAGAGAGAGTAGACAAGGGGAGAGGAGAGAGAGTAGACAAAGGGGAGAGGAGAGAGAGTAGACGAGGGGGAGAAGAGAGAGTAGACAAAGGGAGAGGAGAGAGAGTAGACAAGGGGAGAGGAGAGAGTAGACAAAGGGAGAGGAGAGAGAGTAGACAAAGGGGAGAGGAGAGAGAGTAGACAAGGGGAGAGGAGAGAGAGTAGAAAAGGGGAGAGGAGAGAGAGTAGAAAAGGGGAGAGGAGAGAGAGTAGAAAAGGGGAGAGGAGAGAGAGTAGACAAAGGGGAGAGGAGAGAGAGTAGACAAGGGGAGAAGAGAGAGTAGACAAAGGGAGAGGAGAGAGAGTAGACGAGGGGGAGAAGAGAGAGTAGACAAAGGGAGAGGAGAGAGAGTAGACAAGGGGAGAGGAGAGAGAGTAGACAAGGGGAGAGGATAGAGGATAAAAAATGGCAGAGGTCACCCACTTCTCCAGAACTATTTTCAGAATCCCTAAAGACGGCACACATTATTGCGACAATTTGTTGAGAGAAGAACTAGAAAGTAAAAGAAAAAATATTGAAAGAAGACTTACAAAAGCTTCTTGCTTCGTAGCTTTTGTTAGGTTTCGCAAATTGATTTCTGGATCTCTGGATAATCTTGATTGATATTTTTACTGAGGCGAGAGTTGAGCTCAGAGTTAAGAAAAGTTAATCAAACAGTAAAGTGCGCATGCTAGTAGAGAGAACCTGGCTGATAGGATCCAGTGGACAAGTGAGAAAATCTTAGGGCACTTCGCAGTTCAAACCCTGCCGTAGGTCAAGATGCAGGCTTTCTGCTTTTTCTGCTTTTTAGACTGGGTACTTTCTGCCATGCCCAGTCTGTCTGGCGCGTTATTAGTAGGTTTACTCGGAGTTAAAACTAAAATTGGCTGATTTGGAGAATCCCCTACTATCGAAGAACTTCGTGATTTAAATTCGAAGCTTCCATCTTAGATAAGGCATATCTCAGATAAAGTTTGTCTCGACAAAATCCACAGCACATTCAAGCAAAAAATGGACCCGGGAAAATCCCTCACCCGTCCGCAATAATTTGCAGCGCATCTCAGCTAAAAATAGACCCGGAAAACCCCTCACCCGTCCGCCGTAAGCTGCAGCGCATCTCAGCTAAAAATAGACCCGGGAAAATCCCTCACCCGTCCGCCGTAAGCTGCAGCGCATCTCAGCTAAAAATAGACCCGGAAAACCCCTCACCCGTCCGCCGTAAGCTGCAGCGCATCTCAGCTAAAAATAGACCCGGGAAAATCCCTCACCCGTCCGCCGTAAGCTGCAGCGCATCTCAGCTAAAAATAGACCCGGGAAAATCCCTCACCCGTCCGCCGTAAGCTGCAGCGCATCTCAGCTAAAAATAGACCCGGGAAAATCCCTCACCCGTCCGCCGTAAGCTGCAGCGCATCTCAGCTAAAAATAGACCTGATAAACCCCGCCATACTCGACAGTCGTCCTGGTGCTGCTCTCGCAGCCAACCCTCACGGCCTTCTTTGACGCGCTGATCGCTTGTCGCCGACGAGGAACCCTTGCCGAGGCGATGGCATCAGCGACGGAGCCAGAGACGGAATTCTACGCGGACATCCTCATCGATGAGGCGGAAGCTAGCGCCGAGACGGCCAAAGCGGAGGACGAGGCCGAATGGCGGAGCCGAGTAGCCAAACTCGACCGTCTGGCCTGGATCGGCACGGACACCTGGTCGATGCGACGACTTAAAAGGCACGAGGAGCTCAGCTTTTTCAGCCGCTCCATCGTGCTGCTGCCGCGGACCGCTCACATACCCGGATTCGCTGAGCACATGATCCGTCTGAGACCGTCGAGCCGGCCGGAGAATCCCTGGCTGCGCGAGTGGTTCGAGGAGGAGTGCGACTGTACCTACGGCGGCCGCGGCGGCAGCGGGCTGGACTGCGCGACAATCGAGGAGGAGTGCAGCGGGCGGGTGTTCGCTGGTGAGATTGGCAGCTCTGCCCATTCCGCAGACTCTTGAGCACAGATGCAAGCGCGCCAATACTGTACTCAAGCACGCACTCGTACACACGCTCACACAGGGTGTACAGCAGCCCTGACTGTCTAACCGTCAGGCATGTAGACTCTCTGTGCCTTGGGGGTTGGCCCTCCAAATGGATGTAACCACGTAGCGGAATCGAACCAGGGTTCGTGTGGCGCGAGAGTCAGATGCGTTCACCTCTGGGCTGCTCTGCCAATTCGCAAGGTCTTTCATATACTCGTACTCACGGTAGTGGGTTCTGTCTGTGCAGTCTGCGTTGCCATGGGACAGTGCTCATAAAAACCCAACAGCTTAATTAATACGCCCAACACACCGCAAGGTTTCACGGAGCTGCCATCGCTGCACTTCGTGTCTGACGCGGTGCACGCCTTCGCCCAAGCGGTGAAGTCCATCCAGGCATCCGTGCTGCCGAGACCGCTCACTGCCCAGCTGGTCACAGGAGACCTGCTGATGAGCCACCTGAGGAATGTCAGCTTCACTAGTGAGTGATTTTTGCCTTTGGCTAACTTTCACAATTCTATGAAGAAGGCATTGATCTTTTCTAATAAAAGATCAAAATATTCTTATCAAGGACCGTTGGTTTTATTGTTTCTTAAAAGTCCAGAAGATGGGTGAGCATCGACTTAAGCGAGGCGTTGGCGAGTTTCCTTTTCAGCCTGGGTTAAAAATTGGGATTCTAAATAGGGTTTTCAATGAAAATTCGACATAGGAGAGTGAGCATTGGGAGAGTGTACATTGGGAGAGTGTACATTGGGAGAGTGTACAATGGGAGAGTGTAAATTGTGCGAGTGTACATTGGGAGAGTGTACATTGTGCGAGTGTACATTGGGAGAGTGTACATTGGGAGAGTGTACAATGGGAGAGTGTACATTGGGAGAGTGTACATTGGGAGAGTGTACATTGGGAGAGTGTACATTGGGAGAGTGTACATTGGGAGAGTGTACATTGAGAGAGCGTACAATGGGAGAGTGTACAATGGGAGAGTGTACATTGGGAGAGTGTAAAATGGGAGAGTGTACATTGAGAGAGCGTACAATGGGAGAGTGTACGTTGAGAGAGTGTACATTGGGAGAGTGTAAAATGGGAGAGTGTACATTGAGAGAGTGTACAATGGGAGAGTGTACATTGGGAGAGTGTACAATGGGAGAGTGTACATTGGGAGAGTGTAAAATGGGAGAGTGTACATTGAGAGAGTGTAAAATGGGAGAGTGTACATTGAAAGAGTGTACAATGGGAGAGTGTACATTGGGAGAGTGTAAAATGGGAGAGTGTACATTGGGAGAGTGTAAAATGGGAGAGTGTACATTGAGAGAGTGTACAATGGGAGAGTGTACATTGGGAGAGTGTAAACTGTGCGAGTGTACATTGGGAGAGTGTACATTGGGAGAGTGTACATTGGGAGAGTGTACATTGGGAGAGTGTACATTGGGAGAGTGTACATTGGCAGAGTGTAAACTGTGCGAGTGTACATTGGGAGAGTTTACATTGGGAGAGTGTACATTGGGAGAGTGTACATTGGGAGAGTGTACATTGGGAGAGTGTACATTGGGAGGTGTACATTGGGAGAGTGTACATTGGGAGAGTGTACATTGGGAGCTGTACATTGGGAGAGTGTAAATTGAGAGAGGGATCTGCGACGGCACGGCTATTCAATATATAACTTGTACATGCATGTGTGTGTGGGCCGCTGTACACTCCTGTGTGAGTGTGTGCCTGTGCGTATGACTGCGTACGTATCCGCGCGCTTGTGTGCCCGCTCAGAGGAGCCAGCGGAACGGGCAGTATTGCCTCTCTCTTTTTGTTTGACAATGTCGCTTAAAGTGCAGTGCGCCAGGGTGCTACTAGCGGAGGCCGTAATGTACATTCGGGAGTGTACATAGGGTTATTGAGCCAAGCCGGTAGGCGACAAGTGAAATGTCAAATATAACAGGACAGAAACCAGCTGGGTGAGAGAATATTTCCAATTCTTTGCAAATTCTCCTGCCATATTGAATGGAATATGGCATTGAATTTCAGCAAATAAAACGGCGCTTCTCGTTGAATCATTATTAAAAGAAATCCGGTACGTTATTCTCGGGCCAAGCTGCTGTTTGCCCATAGCTCTTCCAATCAATAAAGTCCTACTTTGTACTTTAATCTGCCTCTGGCGAATTGCAAGCAGGTATATTGGAGGTATGGAATGGCGCCAGTTGGATAGCGATGGCGCCAGTTGGATAGTGATGGCGCCAATTGGATAGCGATGGTGCCAGTTGGATAATGATGGCGCCAATTGGATAGCGATGGTGCCAGTTGGATAATGATGGCGCCAATTGGATAGCGATGGCGCCAATTGCATATCAATGGCGCCAATTGGATATCGATGGCGCCAATTGGATATCGATGGCGCCAATTGGGTATCGATGGCGCCAATTGCATATCGATGGCGCCAATTGGATATCGATGGCGCCAATTGGATATCGATGGCGCCAATTGCATATCAATGGCGCCAATTGGATATCGATGGCGCCAATTGGATATCGATGGCGCCAATTGGATAGCGATGGCGCCAATTTGATAGCGATGGCGCCAATTTGATAGCGATGACGCCAATTTGATAGCGATGGCGCCAATTTGATAGCGATGACGCCAATTTGATAGCGATGGCGCCAATTGGATAGCGATAGCACCACAGAGATTTTTCTTGCTATTAAAAAACTCGATACTTCAGTCTCCAGCTTTGCGCAGCGGTCTGCTCCCAGCTATCATCTGGTCTGCTGCAATGGTATCAACTGCTGCATTATTGACCAGACCTCGGGCACTGATGACATTTAAAATCTCTGCTTTTAGATGTCATCATATTTTGCCTCGAGAAGTCGCCAACTGAGCAAAAAATCGACAAGATTAGCTATTACTCTTGCTGACTTGGCATTTTGAGTCTCCGGCTTGCGTGCGAGCATCTGCATGCGGATGAGCTGCGGAGCCGCGGCTATTTTGAGGCATTCGAAGTTTTTTTTACAGACAGAATTTTATCTTACCCTCCTCTGTCTCTGCCTCGTTCCTGCAGGGTCTTGAATATCAATACTCTGTTTCTCGCTAACAGAGCTCCTGCTCCCCGCCCTCAAATACAGTCCAAGTCTCATCCCCTCCCTCTGATCTTCGTTACTCAACTCTTTTTGCTTTTATCACCGACATCGGGGCATCCCTGAGCAGGTGACCTTTCAGCTGATCTCACCCCTCCCTCTACCTCCCGCTCCCCTGCCTCTCCCTCTCACTCCTCTGCCTCTCCCTCTCACTCCCCTGCCTTTCTCTCTCCCTCTCACTCCCCTGCCTCTCCAGCTCTCACTCCCCTGCCTCTCCCTCTCACTCCTCTCCCTCTCCAGCTCTCACTCCCCTGCCTCTCCCTCTCACTCCTCTCCCTCTCCAGCTCTCACTCCCCTGCCTCTCCCTCTCACTCCTCCCCTCTCCAGCTCTCACTCCCCTGCCTCTCCCTCTCACTCCTCTCCCTCTCCAGCTCTCACTCCCCTGCCTCTCTCTTTCTCCGTCTCACTCCCCCTGCCTCTCCCTCTCACTCCTCTGCCTCTCTCTCTCCCTCTCACTCCTCTGCCTCTCTCTCTCCCTCTCACTCCTCTCCCTCTCCAGCTCTCTCCCTCTCACACCCCTTCCCTCTCCAGCTCTCACTCCCCTGCCTCTCCCTCTCAATCCTCTGCCTCTCTCTCTCTCCCTCTCCCTCCCGCTCCCCTGCCTCTCCCTCTCACTCCTCTCCCTCTCCAGCTCTCACTCCCCTGCCTCTCTCTCTCTCTCTCTCACTCCCCCTCCCTCTCCCTCCCGCTCCCCTGCCTCTCCCTCTCACTCCTCTCCCACTCCAGCTCTCACTCCCCTGCCTCTCCCTCTCCCTCCCCCTCTTCCTCCCTACCTATTATTTTATATCCATCCCTATAACAGTCCGTTCACACAGCAGTTCACCAGAGAGCGACCATACATATAATTATTATACAGTCGCATCAGCTACATTTTCACCAGGCGAGCTTGCATGCAAAATCATCTTTCCATGACTTCCCTGCATCTTCTGCTTAAAGTTTTTTAAAGCCAACACAGTCTTTGCCCCGTGTGTCTCCCTAGCATAAAAACTAAAAAATACCTAATATTTATTGCCTAGTTGGAAAGGCGCATCAACTTCATCAATATTTCCATTGACAGCGGGGTCGCGAGAGCCAGCCCGCCCCCTGCAGTCTCCGGCTCCTCCATCAAAGGCGCCGCATGGCAACAGCTGACCTACCAGGTTCAGAAGGGACAGACATGTCCCCGATGGTAACTTCACTGGGGCCCGATGTTGTCCATCTTTCCCTCTATTCGCCTTGTTCGACCAGAAGGTTCAAAAACTGAATGCAGTATGTGTAGCTTCAGCTCTTCAGAATTTTAATTGCCTCAACATTGCGTTTCTATGGAAAGTTTTTTGAAGGCTCAAATTTGGCCTAACTGACAATGCTAAAATATAAGACAAAAAAGCCAAGGTTGCTATTCAACTTGTGTTTAAATCCCTCACAGAATGCACAGGCCAAGGATTCAAGTTTCATAACGGTGTGGACGGGCCTCCAGAGTACTCGATCCAGTATTACAACGCCTCCATCAAACGCTGGATCACTGATGGGACTTACATTGGTGAGCAATGAAATTCTGGAGTTCCGCTTGGATGCTTAATTCCCTCTAAAGATTGTTCCGTGCAGAATTCCCAAACTTGTCTAAGAGATGATCCGAAAAATCATAAATCCCAAAGCCGATCTCAGATCCCATAAATCATAAATCCCAAAGCCGATTTCAGATCCCATGAATCATAAATCCCAAAGCCGATTTCAGATCCCATGAATCATAAATCCCAAAGCCAATCTCAGATCCCATAAATCATAAATCCCAAAGCCAATCTCAGATCCCATAAATCATAAATCCCAAAGCCGATTTCAGATCCCATAAATCATAAATCCCAAAGCCGATCTCAGATCCCATAAATCATAAATCCCAAAGCCAATCTCAGATCCCATAAATCATAAATCCCAAAGCCGATTTCAGATCCCATAAATCATAAATCCCAAAGCCAATCTCAGATCCCATAAATCATAAATCCCAAAGCCAATCTCAGATCCCATAAATCATAAATCCCAAAGCCAATCTCAGATCCCATAAATCATAAATCCCAAAGCCAATCTCAGATCCCATAAATCATAAATCCCAAAGCCAATCTCAGATCTCATAAATCATAAATCCCAAAGCCAATCTCAGATCCCATAAATCATAAATCCCAAAGCCAATCTCAGATCCCATAAATCATAAATCCCAAAGTCGAACTCAGATCCCATAAATCATAAATCCCAAAGTCGAACTCAAATCCCATAAATCATAAATCCCAAAGTCGAACTCAGATCCCATAAATCATAAATCCCAAAGTCGAACTCAGATCCCATAAATCATAAATCCCAAAGCCAATCTCAGATCCCATAAATCATAAATCCCAAAGCCAATCTCAGATCCCATAAATCATAAATCCCAAAGCCGATTTCAGATCCCATAAATCATAAATCCCAAAGCCAATCTCAGATCCCATAAATCATAAATCCCAAAGTCGATTTCAGATCCCATAAATCATAAATCCCAAAGCCAATCTCAGATCCCATAAATCATAAATCCCAAAGTCGAACTCAGATCCCATAAATCATTAACCTCAAATATTTTTTAAATCCCATGAATTACCCAAAAATTAATCTCAAATCTAATATTTCATAAATCCCCAGCCCGATCTCAGCTCCCAGTGTGAGATCCCAAATCACAGATAGCAAACTTATTTCTTCATATTTCTCTCCCAAAATAAATTTCCAACAGGCACAAGGAATTACACTGAGCGCCTGGTTGTGGGGGACCAGCTGGCCTCCGTCATCTCCAGCTTCCCTGAGTCCCGTTGCGCCAACGATTGTGAGAGTGATGAAGCAAAACAGTTCCCCACCAGCAGCTGCTGTTGGATCTGCATCAAATGCGGCAGGTGAGCCTTCGGTGGTCATGACAGCGGTCATGCCTGTTTTTATGACGATGTTCATGCCTGTTTTTATGACGATGTTCATGCCTGTTTTTATGACTATGGTCATGCCTGTTTTTATGACTATGGTCATGCCTGTTTTTATGACGATGTTCATGCCTGTTTTTATGACTATGGTCATGCCTGTTTTTATGACGATGTTCATGCCTGTTTTTATGACTATGGTCATGCCTGTTTTTATGACTGTGGTCATGCCTGTTTTTATGACTATGGTCATGCCTGTTTTTATGACTATGGTCATGCCTGTTTTTATGACTATGGTCATGCCTGTTTTTATGACGGTTTCACAACCGTTTAAATGACTCTGATCATAACCTATACAATGACCACAAAGATGACCGCTTAGAAAGCTGTCCAACAAAACCCTGTGGCCAGGTACGACATTGTGGCTCAGCCTCAGCGCCCGAAGTCAGCGACGCACGGTGAGCCGCAGCCGCAGCCGCAGCCGCAGCCGCTGTCTTTCGCGGCCTCGGGTCGGCAGTTTTGCCAGACCTGCCCGAACGGCAGCCAGCCGGACCCCGAGCGGCGCAGGTGCCTGGAGCTGCCGCTGGCCTGGAGCGGCTACAGCCATCCGCACACAGTGCCAGTGGCTGTCATCTCGGCACTTGGGCTGGCAACTACAGGAGCCTTCGGCCTGGTGTTCCTGAGCAAAAGGGACACGCCGCTCATTAAGGCTTCAGGTAAAGCACTGCCCGTAGGGGGTCGCTGGGGGTTGGACAGAATGCCAGATTATCTATTAGTGACGTCATTCACCTCTGCTATCACCAGTTGTGACGTCATTCACCTCTGATATCACTAGTTGTGACGTCATCTAACCTCTGATATCACCAGTTGTGACGTCATACACATCAGCTATCACTAGTTGTGACGTCATCTAACCTCTGATATCACAAGTTGTGACGTCATACACCTCAGCTATCACTAGTTGTGACGTCATCTAACCTCTGAAATCACCAGTTGTGACGTCATGCACTATCGTCTATGCTTAGATCTGTAGGTATGCACCCAGAGCACAGAAGTACAGATGGGGGTCACAGCTACAAGACTCTACATCACGACATTTGAAATACTAAAATTTAGTTTGAAATTGATCTAATATAAAAAGCCAATCAACCGATTAGTAAGCCCGAATTCATGGACTCAAAGCTTTGATCAATTAATTATCGTCCAGTCTGCATTTTTTTCTCTCTGAGATTGGGATTGGCCGAACCCGAACGGAGCAATTTCATGAAATAATTTAGACTCAAGCCTGACGGACTTACAGGGGGAGTTGGGGTGGGTGCGGACCCCCGCTGAGCTCGGACAAACACTGATTTACCCATATCGCAGCCATGAATTATGCAGCCGCGCTGCCAGCCAGGCAGGGAGCTCGGGCTTGCGGGAGGCTGCCAACTCGGATTGGCCACCATCCATTGGAATGTGGATCTAGGATCTGGGATCTAGGATCTGGGATCTAGGATCTGGGATCTAGGATCTGGGATCTAGGATCTGGGATCTAGGATCTGGGATCTAGGATCTGGGATCTAGGATCTGGGATCTAGGATCTGGGATCTAGGATCTGGGATCTAGGATCTGGGATCTAGGATCTGGGATCTAGGATCTGGGATCTAGGATCTGGGATCTAGGATCTGGGATCTAGGATCTGGGATCTAGGATCTGGGATCTAGGATCTGGGATCTAGGATCTGGGATCTAGGATCTGGGATCTAGGATCTGGGATCTAGGATCTGGGATCTAGGATCTGGGATCTAGGATCTGGGATCTAGGATCTGGGATCTAGGATCTGGGATCTAGGATCTGGGATCTAGGATCTGGGATCTAGGATCTGGGATCTAGGATCTGGGATCTAGGATCTGGGATCTAGGATCTGGGATCTAGGATCTGGGATCTAGGATCTGGGATCTAGGATCTGGGATCTAGGATCTGGGATCTAGGATCTGGGATCTAGGATCTGGGATCTAGGATCTGGGATCTAGGATCTGGGATCTAGGATCTGGGATCTAGGATCTGGGATCTAGGATCTGGGATCTAGGATCTGGGATCTAGGATCTGGGATCTAGGATCTGGGATCTAGGATCTGGGATCTAGGATCTGGGATCTAGGATCTGGGATCTAGGATCTGGGATCTAGGATCTGGGATCTAGGATCTGGGATCTAGGATCTGGGATCTAGGATCTGGGATCTAGGATCTGGGATCTAGGATCTGGGATCTAGGATCTGGGATCTAGGATCTGGGATCTAGGATCTGGGATCTAGGATCTGGGATCTAGGATCTGGGATCTAGGATCTGGGATCTAGGATCTGGGATCTAGGATCTGGGATCTAGGATCTGGGATCTAGGATCTGGGATCTAGGATCTGGGATCTAGGATCTGGGATCTAGGATCTGGGATCTAGGATCTGGGATCTAGGATCTGGGATCTAGGATCTGGGATCTAGGATCTGGGATCTAGGATCTGGGATCTAGGATCTGGGATCTAGGATCTGGGATCTAGGATCTGGGATCTAGGATCTGGGATCTAGGATCTGGGATCTAGGATCTGGGATCTAGGATCTGGGATCTAGGATCTGGGATCTAGGATCTGGGATCTAGGATCTGGGATCTAGGATCTGGGATCTAGGATCTGGGATCTAGGATCTGGGATCTAGGATCTGGGATCTAGGATCTGGGATCTAGGATCTGGGATCTAGGATCTGGGATCTAGGATCTGGGATCTAGGATCTGGGATCTAGGATCTGGGATCTAGGATCTGGGATCTAGGATCTGGGATCTAGGATCTGGGATCTAGGATCTGGGATCTAGGATCTGGGATCTAGGATCTGGGATCTAGGATCTGGGATCTAGGATCTGGGATCTAGGATCTGGGATCTAGGATCTGGGATCTAGGATCTGGGATCTAGGATCTGGGATCTAGGATCTGGGATCTAGGATCTGGGATCTAGGATCTGGGATCTAGGATCTGGGATCTAGGATCTGGGTCTGATCTAGAATCAAAAGTAACTCAAGCAACCCACTTACCGCAGGCCGGGAGACATCTGCGGTGCTGCTGGCCGGGATTTTCCTGTCCTACCTGTGCCCCTACCTGATGCTGCTGAAGCCGCACCTGGTGGTCTGCGCGCTGACCCGCCTTGCCCCCGGCCTCTGCTTCACCGTGTGCTACGCGGCCATCCTGGCCAAGACCAACCGCATTGCGCGCATCTTCCAGGTGTCCGCCAGCTCCTCCAAGCGCACGAAGTTCACCAGCCCGATCTCGCAGCTGTACATCATCGGCTCCATGGTGGTGGCCGAGCTGCTCATCCTGGCCGTCGGCCTCGTCGTTGACACGCCACGCGCCGTGGTGCGCGAGTCGCACGAGGTCCGGGCGCTCGAGTGCAGCGGGGTTCGAGCCGCGCACCTCAGCACGGGCATCTCCTTCCCCATCGTGCTGCTGCTGCTGGCCACCCTCTACGCCTTCAAGATCCGCAAAGTCCCGGACGGCTTCAACGAAAGCCGCATGCTGGCCTTCGTGAACTACGCCAACTGCACCGTGGTGATCATCCTCATTCCCGTCATGTTCGTGCTGGACAAGGAGGCAAGTCTAATTAATCGCGTGTCTTTGATCCCGTGTCTTTGACCCCGTGTCTTTGATCCCATGTCTTTGATCTCGTGTCTTTGATCCCGTGTCTTTGATCCCGTGTCTTTGATCCCGTGTCTTTGATCCCGTGTCTTTGATCCCGTGTCTTTGATCCCGTGTCATTGATCCCGTGTCTTTGATCCCGTGTCTTTGACCCCGTGTCTTTGATCCCGTGTCTTTGATCCCGTGTCTTTGACCCCGTGTCTTTGATCCCGTGTCTTTGATCCCGTGTCTTTGATCCCATGTCTTTGATCCCATATCCCAGATCCCAGAAATCAGATCTCGGATCCCAGATCTCAGATCCCAGATCTCAGATCCCAGATCTTAGATCCCAGATCTCAGATCCCAGATCTCAGATCTCAGATTCCAGATCCCAGACCCCAGATCCCAGATCCAAGATCCCAGATCCCAGATCCCAGATCTCAGATCCCAGATCCCAGATCCCAGCCAGATCCACGACCCCAGATCCCAGATCCCAGATCCCAGATCTCAGATCTCAGATCTCAGATCCCAGATCCCAGACCCCAGACCCCAGACCCCAGATCCAAGATCCCAGATCCCAGATCTCAGATCCCAGATCCTAGATCCCAGCCAGATCCACGACCCTAGACCCCAGACCCCAGATCCAAGACCCCAGATCCCAGATCCCAGATCCCAGACCCCAGATCCCAGATTCCAGATCCCAGACCCCAGACATCCCAGATCCCAGTTCCACGACCCTAGATCCCAGATCCCAGATCCCAGATCTCAGATCTCAGATCCCAGATCCCAGACCCCAGATCCCAGATCCCAGATCCAAGATCCCAGACCCCAGATCCCAGATTCCGGATCCCAGACCCCAGATCCCAGATCCCAGATCCCAGACCCCAGATCCCAGATCCCAGATCCCAGATCCAAGACCCCAGATCCCAGATCCCAGATCCCGGATCCCAGATCATAGAGGCATAGAATACATACGCAGGGTACAGTACCCATTGCTCAGCTGCATGCCAGCCAGACTAATCTGCACTAATGGACCGATCAACATGTGGTGACTGAAAATGGGCTTTTTCCTGTTCCTGAGCCCTAGCCACCCACACCGTTAATCCCCAGCTTTGCCGAGCACTCTCCTCACCCAGTGCTGGCTGCTGGCACGAGTGCTGAGTTTCGTCTGCCAACAGACTCGCCCTCACTCTGCGAGAGTTTTTTCTACTCAGAATTCCGTAAAAAATTCCCTCCTCCATTTCCGACCCGAAAGTGCATCTCCAGTTGAGGGTCTGCGAGCTTGAGACAGAGATTGCGGAGCCGGGGTGCAGACATGCATGATTAATGATGCAATTAGATAGATAGATAGATAGATAAGAGAGATAGATAGAGAGATAGATAGATAGATAGATAGAGAGATAGATAGATAGATAGATAGATAGATAGATAGATAGATAGATAGATAGATAGATAGATAGATAGATAGACAGATAGATAGATAGATAGATAGATAGATAGATAGATAGATAGATAGATAGATAGATAGATAGATAGATAGATAGATAGATAGATAGATAGATAGATAGATAGATAGATAGATAGATAGATAGATAGATAGATAGATAGATAGATAGATAGATAGATAGATAGATAGATAGATAGATAGATAGATAGATAGATAGATAGATAGATAGATAGATAGATAGATAGATAGATAGATAGATAGATAGATAGATAGATAGATAGATAGATAGATAGATAGATAGATAGATAGATAGATAGATAGATAGATAGATAGATAGATAGATAGATAGATAGATAGATAGATAGATAGATAGATAGATAGATAGATAGATAGATAGATAGATAGATAGATAGATAGATAGACAGAATGCCATAACGAAGACTAAGACTAACCAAACCATGATTCCCCCGCCAAGGTGCAGACCGGGGTGGTGATCTGCTACGGCATGCAGCTGTCGGCCACGGCGGTGCTGCTCGGCCTGTTCCTGCCCAGGATTTACATCGTGATCGCGCGGCCGGAGAAGAACACGAAGGAGGCCATCATGTGCCGGGCAAGGTCGCAGGGAACGCTCAACAATGCAAAATACTCGCAGGCTGAGATTCGAAATTCCCTCAGTGAGAATTCTGGCACGCATGGCCCTTTTGATGAGTTTGCTTGCCTCATTTTTTGGAAAGACATGGAAATTAGGATGACGCAGCACCAAATCGATTAATTATTCTGCATCGTTAATGCCAATCTCCTTCATCATCCAACCGAGCAGGCTCCATCGCCCACGACGCTGCCAGCACGGTGGACCCGACGATCCCAGCATCTCCGGACACTGTCCGCTGCCTCAGCGACTCCGGCCGTTCGAGACGTCGAGACAACGGCGGCAGGCAGCTCCGCCGCGAGAATTCGGACCCAGGCAGCGGCCGCCGAAAGCAGACCGTGCAGCAGCAGTCGGGCTGCGACTGCCGGGTGCACAGAAACGCGTCCTTCACCGACGCTGGCACCTCGACGTCCATGCAGCTGCACCGGCAGCAGTCGCCGCCGCCGTGGACGTCGGCCGAGACAAGAAGGAACAAAGCCGACAACGGACTGGAGGCCGACGGCGTCAAATACTTTTTCGAGTCACCGGAGTCGCCGCAGTGGGACTGCGCCCAGTTCACCACCACAGTCTGACTGTCGGGCAGAGGCCGACCCCGGATGCGCTTCTCTAGCAACCATGGCTGGTTTCCATGGAGATGCGCAATTGATAGAGCTGATCTATTGATCTCTATGATCGATTGATAGAGCTGATCCATTGATCTATGATTGATGATAGAGCTGATCGATTGATTTATGATTAATTGATAGAGCTGATCGATTGATTTATGATTAATTGATAGAGCTGATCGATTGATTTATGATTAATTGATAGAGCTGATCGATTGATTTATGATTAATTGATAGAGCTGATCGATTGATTTATGATTAATTGTTAGAGCTGATCGATTGATTTATGATTAATTGATAGAGCTGATCGATTGATCACTATGATTGATTGATAGAGCTGATCCATTGATATATGATTGATTGATAGAGCTGATCCATTGATCTATGATTGATTGATAGAGCTGATCCATTGATCTATGATTGATTGATAGAGCTGATCCATTGATCACTATGATTTATTGATAGAGCTGATCCATTGATATATGATTGATTGATAGAGCTGATCCATTGATCTATGATTGATGACAGAGCTGATCCATTGATTTATGATTAATTGATAGAGCTGATTGAGTGATCTATGATTTATTGATAGAGCTGATCCATTGATCTATGATTGATTGATATTGATCAATTATTCTGTGATTGGTAGGTAAGAGCTGATCAATTGATTAAATTTGCGTTAATGGTGCATGACACAATGAATAATTCATCAAGCAATTCCCTGTTGTTACTATTTCCCAAAACGCCGTATTTACGCCTCTCGTACACGCGACACGTCCGCAAGGCAAAGTCGTAATCTACATTCGTAATCCCAAGAAAACAGCCGTTTTTCTTGTTGTCAAAGTTCTGCAGCATCGCGTTCCGCGCCCAGGAAGGAGCCCGCATTTCGATCTGTGCGCAATAGCACTAGAAATGCATATTTACTTTGCTAGTGAACGCCTGGCACTTGCAGCTGCGGAACACCTCGAGAAAAATTTACAATGCAATCATTTAAATTCGTGCGTTTTTAACTACACACTCTACTTAAAGTAGAAGAAATCTACGTTGAAACAAAATAAAAAAGTATAAGCTACTCGGCCGAAATGTTTTATAACTAACAATTGCACCTATATTTGCATAGAAATGGGTTAGCAGGCTTGCGTGCATTTATTATCAATTACTATAAGTAGTTCTTGCGAGAATAACGGTTACAACAGCTAGACGATTTCTAAAGTAAGAAAATTAGGAGAACAATTAATTTACAGCGACTGGGCTACTTCGACATGCTTGCCTGGTTGACGGGGCAGATATTTGTACAGCTATTGGCATATTGGTTCATAACAATAGGAATGCTGGATTGGATACTGTTAATTCCACTTTGAGCAGGAGCACTGTACGAGTATGAGATTGGTGCCGCTGGAGAGCAGATAGACAAGCTAGTCTGTCTGTTTTAGTGTTTTTCTTTAGTGTCGGTCCGTCTGTCTGTCTTTGTGTCTCTCTGTCTGTCTGTCTGTCTATCTGTCTTATTGTTTGTCTTTAGTCTCTGTCCGTCTGTCTGTCCATGTGTCTGTCTGTCTGTCTGTCTTATTGTTTGTCTTTAGTCTCTGTCCGTCTGTCTGTCCGTCTGTCTGTCTGTCTGCCTGCCTGCCTGTCCATCTGTCTCCAACAAGCCAGCTAGCCACCCAGCCAGCAGGCGGTCATCAGTGGTGCTGCTGCAAGGAGGCGGCAGCGGCGGAGCCCCTGGCCTTGGCGTGCAGCGCCTGCACGGCGGAGAAGAGCTCGCCGCCCAGGGAGCCGTAGTCGCGCAGGTATTCATCGAGGGAGTCCCGCGGGCCTCGCAGACTGCGCAGCAAAGGAGGCAGCTGGTCAAGCAGCTTCCGGCGGATGTGGCTGGCACTGACGCTGTCCAGACGGCCGTGGGCGGCGTCCAGTCGCTGGCTGAGGCGGGGCACGGCCGGCAGCAGAAGGTTGGCGGCGGCGTCCTGGCCGAGCTCCAGCGTGCAGACAATGCAGCCGTACAGAGAGGCCAGATGAGGTCTGGAGCCGAGAAAATTTACAAAGACTTAGATAGAACCAAGACCTCAAACGTATGCGGATTAAATCAGAAATGGAAGACTTTAAATATCCAAATATTGAAATAAGTTTTACTTAAAAACTAAATCGATCAATGAGTCACGCTGAACCAAGACCCATACTGAACGAAGACTCAAACTGAGCGAAAACGCATGCTGAACCAAGACCCATACTAAACCAAGACTCATACTGAACCAAGACCCATAGTGAACGAAGACTTACACTGAACCAAGACCTGCACTGAACCGCCAAGACTCATACTGAACCAAGACCCACACTGAACGAAGACCCACACTGAACGAAGACCCACACTGAACCAAGACCCACACTGAACCAAGACCCACACTGAACCAAGACCCACACTGAACGAAGACCCACACTGAACCAAGACCCACACTGAACCAAGACCCACACTGAACCAAGACCCACACTGAACCAAGACCCACACTGAACCAAGACCCACACTGAACCAAGACCCACACTGAACCAAGACCCACACTGAACCAAGACCTACACTGAACCAAGACCCACACTGAACCAAGACCCACACTGAACCAAGACCCACACTGAACCAAGACCTACACTGAACCAAGACCCACACTGAACCAAGACTCATACTGAACCAAGACCCACACTGAACCAAGACTCATACTGAACCAAGACCCACACTGAACCAAGACCTACACTGAACCAAGACCCACACTGAACCAAGACTCATACTGAACCAAGACTCATACTGAACCAAGACCCACACTGAACCGAGACCCACACTGAACCGAGACCTACACTGAACCAAGACTCATACTGAACCAAGACCCACACTGAACCAAGACTCATACTGAACCAAGACCCACACTGAACCAAGACCTACACTGAACCAAGACCCACACTGAACCAAGACTCATACTGAACCAAGACTCATACTGAACCAAGACCCACACTGAACCGAGACCCACACTGAACCGAGACCTACACTGAACCAAGACCCACACTGAACCAAGACTCATACTGAACCAAGACTATAGTATAGTTAAAAGACCGGGAAAAAGTCAAGACCTACGAATACCAAAGACAATAAACAAAGACACAAGATAGCCAGCTCACCTGGGCCGGGCCATATAATCCACCAGCAAGCGACAGACCCTGGCATAGAGCTGGTTGCTAGGCGAGGCGAATTTCGAGCACACGGCGCCCAGCTGCTTAGCCGAGAAGTCCCTCAGCGCCCAGTGATTGTCGGTCTCAGGCCGCTGGCACAGCTGCTTGCCCAGCACGCAGGTGAGGATGCTGGGCAGGATGAGGTGCAGGTAGCGCTCCAACTGCAGGTGAGGATTCTGCAGCAGGAACTGCAAGATGCGCATGAGGTAGATGAGCAGGGCCAGGTTGTTAGTGAGCGAGTTCACCCGGACACCTTCGGCCACGAATACGATGAGACGAGGCAGGATCTGCTGCAGGCCGCTGTCCGTGGCCAGACTCTGCAGGGCTTCGGTCCGCCGGTCCTCCTGCGCATTGGGGTGGGGGTGGGCCAGGTTTAGCCATAGACAGGCGAGTAAAAAGCCAGCGCAATTGCTCTCTGGCAGCTCTCTGATTGGCTGCGGGAGCCATCATTATCCCACCCCTGCCCCAGCTGATCTCCCCACCCCTGCCCCAGCTGATCTCCCCACCCCTGCCCCAGCTGATCTCCCCACCCCTGCCCCAGCTGATCTCCCCACCCCTGCCCCAGCTGATCTCCCCACCCCTGCCCCAGCTGATCTCCCCACCCCTGCCCCAGCTGATTTCCCCACCCCTGCCCCAGCTGATCTCCCCACCCCTGCCCCACCTAATTTCCCCACCCCTGCCCCAGCTGATCTCCCCACCCCTACCCCAGCTGATCTCCCCACCCCTGCCCCACCTAATTTCCCCACCACTGCCCCAGCTAATTTCCCCACCCCTGCCCCAGCTGATCTCCCCACCCCTGCCCCAGCTGATCTCCCCACCCCTGCCCCAGCTAATTTCCCCACCCCTGCCCCAGCTGATCTCCCCACCCCTGCCCCAGCTGATCTCCCCACCCCTGCCCCAGCTGATCTCCCCACCCCTACCCCAGCTGATCTCCCCACCCTGCCCCACCTAATTTCCCCACCACTGCCCCAGCTAATTTCCCCACCCCTGCCCCAGCTGATCTCCCCACCCCTGCCCCAGCTGATCTCCCCACCCCTGCCCCAGCTAATTTCCCCACCCCTGCCCCAGCTGATCTCCCCACCCCTGCCCCAGCTGATGATACCAACAGGCACTGAGGGCCTCACCTGGCTGCCAACGCAGGCCTCGGAGATCTCCCTGAAGAACATCTGCTGCTCGCGGCTCAACTCGTGGCAGACAACATCGCGCAGCCGGGCCACCTCCGGCTCCCTGGGCGCGGCGGCTGCCGATCTGGCTGACTGCCGGCCGCCCAGGACCGTCAGCTCCCACAGCGAGCGGGGCCGCATCGGCCCAGCGGCTGCGGAAGTCGACAAGGAGGCCAGCGCCGCCGACCCGACGCCTGGCTCGACTAACGACGCGGATGAAGCCGCGGCGCCGGCGGCAGCGGCAGCGCCGGGAGCAGCCGGTGCAGCTGCCGCAGCGGAGGAGGTCGCAGGCCTTGGCGGCGGATTCTCAGCGATGGCGGGTTGGCAGCCGTCGATGCAGAGCCAGTGCGCTTTGAGGCAGGCACCGACTGGCAGGCGGGGCAGCGGCTGCGAGGCCAGCTCGGTGAGGTCCACCTCCTCCGACTCCTGGAAGAAGAGCCGCTTGCCGCCGGGAGCCTGCATCCGGGAGGACGGGTGATACAGGGTGGGTGAGAGCGACCGCTAGCAGAATAGGATTTGCTTTCGGAATGCAAAATACAGGATTGCGCAAGACTGGTACAGGATGGTGCACTGCTGGTACAGGATGGTGGGAAACTGGTACAGGATGGTGGGAGGCTGGTACAGGATGGTGGGAGGCTGGTACAGGATGGTGGGAGAATGGTACAGGATGGTGGGAGGCTGGTACAGGATGGTGGGAGGCTGGTACAGGATGGTGGGAGGCTGGTACAGGATGGTGGGAGGCTGGTACAGGATGGTGGGAGGCTGGTACAGGATGGTGCATTGTTGGTAAATGATGGTGGGAGGCTTGTACAGGATGGTGCATTGTTGGTACAGGATAGCAGATGGCTGGTACAGGATTGTGGGAGACTGGTACAGGATAGTGCGAGACTGGTACAGGATGGTGGGAGACTGGTACAGGATTGTGGGAGACTGGCACAGGATAGTGGGAGACTGAACAGGATTGTGGGAAACTGGTACAGGATGGTGGGAGACTGGTACAGGATAGCGTGAGACTGGTACAGGATAGTGGGGGACTGGTACAGGATAGTGGGAGACTGGTACAGGATGGTGGGAGACTGGTACAGGATTGTGGGAGACTGGCACAGGATAGTGGGAGACTGAACAGGATAGCGTGAGACTGGTACAGGATGGTGGGAGACTGGTACAGGATAGCGTGAGACTGGTACAGGATGGTGGGAGACTGGTACAGGATAGCGTGAGACTGGTACAGGATGGTGGGAGACTGGTACAGGATAGCGTGAGACTGGTACAGGATGGTGGGAGACTGGTACAGGATAGCGTGAGACTGGTACAGGATAGTGGGGGACTGGTACAGGATGGTGAATTTCTAGTACAGGACAACAAGTGAGGTGTTGTATAGAAGAATCCGCTCAGTATGCAATAGCAATCAGTCATGATTATGATAATCAGACAGTACGAATACGAGGCATGAGAGCCCATCACAGCGGTCTGCAAAAATGCCGGATCTCCAACCAGCAGCCCTGGCAGGTCTCACCTGGACGCTCTGCATAGGCAGGGTGGCGGCGTACTCGTAGGCGTAGGGCGGCTCAATACGCCGCTGCCGCAGCACGGCCGCCAGATCGGCCGACCGGAGCCGGCGCCGCTTGCCATGCCTGGCGAATTTCAGGCCCTGCTGGATGAGGGTGCGCAGGCGGAAGTCCGCCTGATCTGCCAGCAGCTGGCAGGCCTCCTCGGATAGGCTGGCGATGCCGCACATCTCGGCCAGGCAGCGCATGGACTGGGCGGCTACGCAGCTGCGCCCGCTCTGCTGCTGCTCAGTGCTGCTGGCCATTTTGCTTGTTCTTCTTCCACTAGTAGATTGTTAGTTGGTGCAGTTTGACAGCGGAGATTCGCCAGTGAGCTGCGAAGACAATTGGCGGACTAATTAATGGATATCCGTATCAGAGACGCTGTACACCCTGAGTGAGCTTTTGCTTGCGTGACTGTCTACCTTCGGCCAAGATATGCCCCGGAGTCATACATGCGCAACTGCTGGCCGATCTGGTCACCGTAAATTGTGGTGGACCAGGGGTAAGTCGCAAAAATGCCAACCCAAAGAATAGACGTAGTACTAATTAGATGCCGAGGCATTTGCGCCTGATAATACAGTTATAGTTACTCCTGCCGTTTACCCAAAGTTTAATTTTGCTCTAGGGTTTCTTTCACAGGTAAGTCGTATTTTTGGTCAAAAAGTAAGTCGCGTGGCCAGTGTAAATCAGGGGGGTTGCGCATGTATGCCCTGGAGTCGTTGCAAGTAACACAAGTGCAAATGGCAAAGAAGTGACTCCTAGACGACTCTAGAACAACGAAAGGTGTTCTATTTCCTGCGACTCCGGGGCCGTACAGTCATGTTTGAGGCGTGCTGGAGTCGCTGTAGAATCAGAATGACTAGCGATTCTTGTCACGGTAACGTTTTTAAACGGGCTTGACAGTGCTACTTGTAGTAGATAGCAAAGCAATAAAATCAAGGTCGACTGCCGCCTTGACTTGTGGCAGCGCCTGAAACCCCCTGTCACCATAACTTAGTAATAACTAATCCTAAAGCCTGAACAAATATGGCAAAAAAGTAAGAAAAGGCCACTTTTAGGATGCTTTCGAATGTGCTTATCTGACGTATATGATACAATTGTTCAACATTTACAAGTTTGGCACAAAAATACAAAATTGTTCTCAAGTCTAGACGCAATTGTCTGTCACGAGAAGAGCCCGGCGCGCTATATTAACCAATCGGCCTAGGCTGGCTGCTCAGCTGAAATTAAAAGGGGGAGACGGAATTTAAAAAAATATCAAATTCAGATCAGTGCAAATACACAACTGGAGATGCGGCAGTAAAAGATCCCAATCTCAAGATCCCACGGGTGGATTTGATGGCAGTCAAAGATCCCAATCTCAAGATCCCAATCTCAAGATCCCATGAGTGGATTTGATGGCAGTCAAAGATCCCAATCTCAAGATCCCAATCTCAAGATCCCAATCTCAAGATCCCAATCTCAAGATCCCAATCTCAAGATCCCATGAGTGGATTTGATGGTAGTCAATGATCCCAATCTCAAGATCCCATGAGTGGATTTGATGGCAGTCAAAGATCCCAATCTCAAGATCCCATGAGTGGATTTGATGGCAGTAAAAGATCCCAATCTCAAGATCCCAATCTCAAGATCCCAAGGGTGGATTTGATGGCAGTTAAAGATCCCAAACACTGGCAAAGTTTTCTCCCAGCTACTCACAGCCAAGCTTCTCAATTAAGGCGCCTAGTCTCTGGCTCGAGAAATGCCAGCAGGTGAGCATAGGGGGTGCACCGCTTAGCAACGGTGAGAGCAGTCTCGCCGGACGAATTCACAGCGCTTGGGTCCAGCCGAGGGTGCAGCAGCAGCAGCTGGGCGGTGGCGGGGTCGCGGTTCTCGCCTAAGCACAGATGCAGGGGAGTCTGGCCGCTCTCCGTTGCAGCGTTCGGGTCGGCGCCAGCCCGCAGTAGCAGCGCCACCACCGCAGTCTGGTTCCAGAATGCCGCGCTGTGCAGCGCCGTCCAGCCCTGGCCGCTGCCGGCTGACACGTCGGCGCCGCACATCAGCAGGTGCTGGCAGTGAGGCGATTCAAGGCGATTGGCTTGGATTGGGGCGATGCTGGGGATGCTGGTGGGGGTGCTTGGGATGCTGTTGGGGCTGGGGATACTTTCAAGCGACTTTTTGGGCTGATTCTAAGTGGCATAATGGGCAGATGTGCAACCGACAGCTCAGCCGCAGCTATTGCGCGGCGCAACTGAAGGCTGCGTCCGGCTGCTGTTCAGTCCAAGGACTGGGGGGGGGGGCTAATGCTGGCACCCATTTTACAGCTGGGTGAACTGAAGCAATGCAGATTTACGTGTCCTTCTCAAGGACACAAATTGGGAATCGAACCTCCGACCTTTTAGTCGCGAGTCCGACGCTCTAACCACTAGACCTACAATCCCTTGGCCTTTAGATAAGGGGAAGATAATGGACGATGGAAGAGAGTCATGTGAAGTTAGAAAATTTGGCACATTCTCACCCGGCAGATGCCAACGTGGCCATTGTAGGCAGCCCGGTGCAGCGCCCTGTAGCCGTCACTGTCAGCGGCGGCCAGCAGAGGCGACGGAGGCTCAGCAGTCGGCGGATCCGGCAGAGGCACCAGCCGGGTTACCTCGTCCAGCCGGCCGTTCTCAGCAGCCGTGATGAGCTGCTTGGCCGGGTCGGCCTCAATCTCGGCCTCGGTCCACTCCTCCACGCCCTCGGCGTCGTCCTCCAGCGGCTGACGAACATGCCAGGCGAGGCTGCCTTTGCCGCGGCCACCGCGGCGGCCAGCTCGCGGTCCGCGTCCTCGCCGCTGTCCTGCGAGGTTCGTTGATGTCCGTGGCTAGCGGCCAACTTCCCATTAAGTTGGAAAGGTATGGGATAGCCCAGCAACTGGGGATCTGGGAGCATGGGATAGCCCAGCAACTGGGGATCTGGGAGCATGGATAGCCCAGCAACTGGGGATCTGGGAGCATGGGATAGCCCAGCAACTGGGGATCTGGGAGCATGGGATAGCCCAGCAACTGGGGATCTGGGAGCATAGGATAACCCAGCAACTGGGGATCTGGGAGCATAGGATAACCCAGCAACTGGGGATCTGGGAGCATAGGATAGCCCAGCAACTGGGATCTGGGAGCATGGGATAGCCCAGCAACTGGGGATCTGGGAGCATGGGATAGCCCAGCAACTGGGGATCTGGGAGCATAGGATAACCCAGCAACTGGGGATCTGGGAGCATGGGATAGCCCAGCAACTGGGGATCTGGGAGCATGGGATAGCCCAGCAACTGGGGATCTGGGAGCATGGGATAGCCCAGCAACTGGGGATCTGGGAGCATGGGATAGCCCAGCAACTGGGGATCTGGGAGCATAGGATAACCCAGCAACTGGGGATCTGGGAGCATAGGATAGCCCAGCAACTGGGGATCTGGGAGCATAGGATAGCCCAGCAACTGGGGATCTGGGAGGCTGTCCCAGCAACTGAAAATCTGGGAGGCTGTCCCAGCAACTGAAAATCTGGGAGGCTGTCCCAGCAACTGAGAATCTGGGAGGTTGGCCCAGCAACTTGGAATGTGGGGGGCTGGCCTAGCAACAAAGTATTTGGGAGGGTGGCGGTAACTTGGCAAGAGAGGATCTGGGGACAAAACCCAAAGCTATGAAATAAATAAACACACGAAGATAGTCGGTTAGTAACGCCGAAACAACTGACTCACATGGGGCAGCGAGCCGGGTACGCAATTCACTGATTGTTATTTAATTAAAAGCTACGGATTCGAGGCTACAGTGCATCTTCAAGCACTCAACTACTTGGAGAGAAGGGCCAGTCGCAGACCTAAGTGCTCAAAATGTGAAAGAAAATCGATTTCAAAGAGTTTATACAGACCGACCCTATTTATGTTCTTATACCAACTGCGGCAGACTCAGTTTAAATTACAATAAGCTTCACTAAGAGTGCACAGTAACAGCAAAGCGGTGGCTGCCTAGTCAAACACATCGAGCTTGTCGCACAGGTACTGCACAATGTCTTCGGGGCTGCGCAGCCGCTCGGCATCCTGGTCTGGGATCTCAAAGCCGAACTCATCTTCCACGGCCATGATCAGCTCCACGTGGTCGAGCGAGTCCAGGCCGAGGTCCTTGGCGAACTGCGACTCCAGAGTAAGCTGCCGGTACCGGGTGGGGGAAATGGAAGACAACTGCTAGATCAACTCATCATTCCACCTGGATCTAATCCACCTCAATCAGCTGATCAACTCATCAATCTAATCCACCTCAATCAGCTGATCAACTCATCAATCTAATCCACCTCAATCAGCTGATCAACTCATCAATCTAATCCATCTCAATCAGCTGATCAACTCATCAATCTAATCCACCTCAATCAGCTGATCAACTCATCAATCTAATCCACCTCAATCAGCTGATCAACTCATCAATCTAATCCACCTCAATCAGCTGATCAACTCATCAATCTAATCCATCTCAATCAGCTGATCAACTCATCAATCTAATCCCCCTCAATCAGCTGATCAACTCATCAATCTAATCCACCTCAATCAGCTGATCAACTCATCAATCTAATCCATCTCAATCAGCTGATAAACTCATCAATCTAATCTGATCAACCCACAGATAAAACTCAACCAAATCCAACTTATTGTCAAACTCAGACTCCAACAAACCTTGTCAGGATTGATCTTGTCAAACAGACGCAGCACCAGCAGCACCCGCTCGTTGAGCATGTGTCTGGTCATCTCCACTCCATGGCCATAGCAACGATGTGGCGCAATTGTTCCCAAGGCAGACAGGATATTTGTTGGTGCAGCAGTCTAAAATGCAGTAAAAGGAATGTTGTTACAGCTCTTATATTTCATAGTTTTCTTATAATAATTAACCATAATTACTGATACTTATAATTTGGTAATCTGTAGCTAAATACGAGGGGTGCCCTTTTCACATGACTTTTTTAACAGTCAGCAAGAGTAACAGCACTGCATCTCAATACATAAACAGGAACTTGGATGCTGCATATGGAGCACCAGGAAACAGTGTCTTTCAAAAAAGTTCAAATTTCTTTCTCAGTGGCAACTGAGACCTTCTCAATATATTCATCCTTCAGTTGGATGCATTTCTTCCACCAGGTAAGCATGTCATCAATGGCATCTGTGTATGCCTGCTTTGGCATTTTGTGGACAAGAACCTGTTGCACTTCATGGTCAAGGCAGTCAGTCCTGGATATTGTTTCAGGCCCATGAATTATGCCATTCAATGCTATACACCAGAGGGTGTAGGCCAAGCAATGCTGTGCTGTCTTTGAATGGACATCCATGGATCCACAGATTGGGAAAAAATTCTAGCCAACACTTGGCAACATCTTTGACTGCCATCAAAATTGTAGTTCAATTCTAGTTCTTGTTCATGTAGTGAGATGCAGTACCTCACTGCAATTAAGAAGGCATAAATTTTAAAAAGTTCATGATATTTTCAAAATTATTCCATTATGTTATTTTTAAATTAAGCCACAATGAAATAAATCAGTTGCTATAACTCTTGCTGACTGTTAAAAAGAGTCATGTGAAAAGTCCTAAGACTTTTGGGACACCCCTTAATAACTTCTTATAACCTTTAATTAATGGTAAACCCATTGTTAACAACTCTTATATCAATGATTAAATTAGTAATAAAGTAGATAATGATAGCAATAGTTTAACCAATCATTAATTAATAGACATTCATCTTAACTTTAGCCCCCTAGCATCCCAATAACACAATATGCATATGGTATTGAAAATCTGTTAACTTGAGTCTCCAATCCCAAGGACTAAAGTTACCTTCACAGAAGCTTTGAAACTAGTAACATTCATTTATTTCTATTGCTTTATGCCTTTGGCCCTACATATAAAGGGCCCTAATGATCTTTTAAGTCTTAGCTATTGAGTGGCCAATATAATAAAACATAAAACTAGATATGGGAAATATATATTCCTATAACTATATCTATATTTATATAAGTTTTAAAAACTTAAATTGAAAAAAGTATCATATACAAAGTAACAAAGATTACAAAATAAGTGATACTTAGGGTCACATGCGTAAGGTTAAGCCTATGAGTTAGATTTTTTAGTTGTCATTGCCAAGAATTTTTTTTATTGATTATCAACTATAAAACACATCCTACTGGCACCACTCTTAATTTTATTAAGCTATCATATATATGCTATATAGCAATTGAGCCAATATATCAAAAAACACTTTTCCTTCCTAGGAACCTGGATGGAATTCATGCAGAAAAATCACAACGCGTTATGCGATTGCGAGAAAAAATGCGATTTTGCGTCAAAAAATCTGGAAAAAATGTATCGCAGAATTTCAGACAAAATTGCTAATTCTTAATATATGCAAAAGTGTGCTTGAGATATTGGATTTTGCAAAAGATAATCCTACTAGCTAAGATCACAAAGAAAAAAAGAATAAAAAGTAAAAACTAAATAAGGCACAAAAGTAAAAATTCGAAAAAATTCTATAAAAAGTAGAAACTCGTAACATTCTCTAACATATGTATTTGGACGAAAATTCAAATCACTACATTTTCTTAGAATGCATTTTTTGTTATTGTCTTTCATTATTTCGTTATTTTGCAACGTGCTAAGTACCAAAATAAAAAATGCGACCAATAAAAAATATTTTGCGCGCCATAAAAAAATCGCATAATTCCGTTTGACTTAAGAAATACAAGAATTCCATCCTATCCTAGGAAAGACATTTTTTTCAGATTAAGATTGGTTTATAATAGTAGATTTTTAATATATAGATATGAAAATCCAACAAACTCTATAATTTATAGGCTACTATTTTGTAAGCTAGGATGTGCATGTATTTTACCACTTAATTTGTAAAACACAAGTTGTTTTTCATTATAACATTTAACATTTAACATTTTTATCTTATTTATTGTTCATGGATAGGGACTTCAGTGAGTTATAAGAAGTGCGTGCCAATGGCAAAAAAGTAAGAAAAAAGTCCAATTTTTCAAGGGCGATTTTAAAGAAACTATAGAAGCCAGGATGAAAGTAAAATATGCATTTAAAAGGTAAAAAGGAGCTCTTTCAAATGACACCAACTGCAAGTCTAGCTTTGTTATACTTTTTGCACTGTCTATTTTTAAAGTTGACCATTTTTTAGGAGGAATATAAAATTGAAGCCAAAATGAATAAAAAAACAGTGGTTCAGAAAATGCTTTTTCTTAGCTGCAATGTGTTTCTTATAATGGAAACAAAGGTTTTATAGTGTAAAGGGATAATTTAAAAACATTTTTCTGGTGTTAAAAAAAATTTTTTTTTCTTTTAATGCCCATATGGCTCTATGCAAAATTTCAAATCCAAAATTTTCCATGAAATCCTTTTCCTGCATTGTTTCTCTTTATATTTTTCATTACCTATTGACAATACAAGCACAGTAAAAAAAACCGCTTGCCAATAGCTATAGGCGCAAAAATTTTGTGGAGGTTTCTTTTTTTGATACGTTTACATGTAAAATACCCATTGAAACGTGTATTTCGTGTTTTTTGTGAGACTCTGCCTTCCGGCAAACTAGTTCTCTGTGTCATTTAACTAATTCTGCTATGCTGAACACGATAGGCAAAACCGTTTTTTAATAAACCCATGCGCAAAGCCTGTACAGCACATTACATTGCAGTTGGGGTGTCTGTCATGCATTAAAAATTTAGGGCAAGAAGTAGAATAGTATTATAGTAGGTAAAAACCTGAACAAAATGACACTAGCCTTGTATAAATTAAGCAAGCAGAACAGATGCTATTGTATTTTTAAAATTGCAATCATTGCGTATCTGGTTAAAATAGTCAAAATTTCATACACCCATCCTGTTTCAATTAGCTTAGCAACTTGGGCATATAAAATAATATTAAAATATATAATTCATACAATTAACACTAAAAAACTGAACAAAATGACACCAAGCACAGTCATTTTGGTTGGCTAGAAAATTAATTACAAGTGTTCAAAGACAAAAAGCCAACTTTTTGGCCAAAAATGATCACAAACCGTAATGTAAAAATTCCATTGGCTAAAGGCACAAATCGGGGTTACTAAAATAGCTGTAGTTTCCTTATTACTCAACCAAATCACTAAAGTTTGGCCATTTTGGAAATGGGAAAGTAAGATCTATCTAGTGAAATAGCAGCCTATAACAATTTCTGAAATTTAATTTTCTCACTGAAGTGCCTATCATGGATAGGGTCATTGATTGATTTTATTGTTTTATATTTATCTTTTTTGCCAAAGTATAAAGACACATTATTTTTGAAAATTGGCCAAAGTCTAGGACGACGGATGTAGATACTGGCTATCTACATCCAACATTGTAGATTGTCTTTTGATACAACAAATCTACAATAGCTTACCATTCCATAAGACTTGAGGTGCATGCTGCTTATTGGGCTGGTCATTTGTGAGGAAAAAAACATGGAGGAAGTGTGCATAGGCTTCAGCTTTTGCTGCATTAATACTTGTGATGTTCGATAGAAATGGGATGAAAACCTTGGTGTGCGAATTAGGAAATTCATTATTCAGTTAGCTTTGGAGCTTAAAAAGGTTAGTTTTTCACTATAAAAATAGCCTAGAGTTAACAAATAATAACTATGATGAGCGAGAATTATAATAAACAGCTGTGAGGCAAAGATGTTACTAGGTTAGTTAGGCCTTAATTCATGTAATTGTAAGATAATTATTTGAACTGAACATGCGTTTCAAATTTTTGCTGCCAAAAGTTGGGGTGTGTATAAAAGCTGGCACTGGCACATTGGACACATTGGACACCCCTTTTTATAACAAAATTAGATATGAAAATGCAGAATAAACTTGCGGAGATACTTTTAAATAATTTAAAAAATTGATAATAATAGAAATGACATCCTTGCTTTCGTGATAGATGATTTGTTAAATATTCTTTGTATTATCGTTTTTTGTACATGTTTAATTTGGCATTCGATTTTTTAAAATAATCGCACATGCAAAAACTGCAGCTTGCAATGCTATTACACTGTGATTTTACTACCCGAAGGTTCTGTACTACAGGCGTACCGATTTAATGCTAAATATGTCTGATATATGAAATGATCAAACTAATAGTCAGAACTCAATTTTCCATAAAATGATGAAGCATTCTGCTCTTATAAAAAAACCACAACTTATTTTGTTAGGATTACTTCATGAAGAACGAACTTTGGATATTCCAAATTGCAAGTATTTCTATATTAAAAAAGTTAATACATTGGCAGATTATTTGATGAAAAAATTGCACCCAAAAAGTTTTTTTTTACTTTGTAAGATGATGATTAAATTAATAATTTCCAAGCTTCTTCTTTTATTAGTTCAATTACTTTTTGTATGATTTCAACCAACAAAAAAAGGAATAGCTACTCAGTGAAAGTTCAAATTACAGTCTCTTCTTTACATACAATCCTTTTAAGAAAACATTATTATGAATAATTTGCCAAGTCATGATATTTAAGAAATTGTGCTAATCATTTAAATTATGAGTTAAAAAATGCAAGCATATAAGTAAAAAATCTACCTCACAGACCAAGAAGTCTTTTTACTGAAAGTTTATATATGACACTTTGAAAAAACAACATATAAACCATCTTCACATAACATTTATTGTCATTTATTTCAGACCTAAATCCTTTAGCACATAAATATTCTGCACGTATGTTGCAGGGTATACTTCCTTCTTCTAAAATCCTACAAATGCCACAAAGTTTTAATAGGCAAATTTATTCGTATTGTTTATATTAATATTTCTATATTTATGAGAAGTTTTCCAATAAGAACAAGTTCCCAATCAGTAAAACACTATATTTTAATTCTAATGTCCAAAATTATGGCATTCTAAGGGACCAAGTGATAGGTTTTAAGCTACTATTAGCACCTGCATGATTTATTTATTTAATACCTACACATTCCTTAATGTCTATAGTTCGCCTAATTGCCTAATTGCTAACCCTAATTCTAGCCTTCTTGGCTTACAAGTTTGAGTCTTCACAGCATATTATTCAATTCAAGCCCTACTAATTTTATTAGCCTCTCTTAATTTTATAAAATAATAATTTTCTTTAGTGTAACTGCTCCAAAAATTTCAACTTTAATTTAAGTGGTGTGCCGAAACACCACTTGCACCATTACAGCCGTCTATAATTTTTTTGTGCTAATTGGTTGACCACTTTCAATAATTTTCTTGGGTCAAGAGTGTGATATATGCATATTGCAGCATGAATTTTTTAAAGAATCCCTAATTTTATACAAGGAATCATATATATTTATAGAAAGTTAGCTCTTAGAGTAGAGATAAAGTACATAAGACTATTAATAGCAACTTTTCATACAATTGCTTATGGTAATGATTTCTATTGTTATAAAGTTACAAATAAATAAAAAGTTACATTGCATTTAAACTGTACTTTATGAGTTGTAAGCCTTTCAACTCAGAGTGCACTTCAATTGCTTTAATATACATTGCTAGATGTTATTTAGCATTTCTTTGTTATTTATCATTTAACTCATTGCATTGTTTAATTGCTAATTTCATTTGCTCGGCTGCAATATTTATTACTTTTTATTAATGCCAATGTTTGTAATACTTTTTCTCCCCATTTTTAGTGTTTGTGGTATTCTTTTGTCAAATTTTAATTTTCCGCTGTATCTATCTTTACAAAAAATTGTACCTGTAAACTTATGGTTTTTTGCTTACAATGGTACTGTACTAAATTATATTTATTTCCTTGTTAGATTCTCTAAATTGAAAAAGTAATGCACTGCTTTATTATCATGCATATTGAATATTAAGGATAGTTAGTATTCCTTCCTTGAAAAAGATTCTAGAGTTGGATTCTATTTGATAAGAGAATAAATAATTTATTGAGTTTAAATGTTTTTAAAACATTAATTAATTGCATTTTGATTGAAATCACAACTTAAAAAAATTATTCGTTATTTTATTTAAGACACGGGGGATTTTAAAAATCCATATTAACAGCAAATCAAACATTATGGGAGAGAGAGAGAGAGAAGGATTAGATTCACTTTCACCATTGCTGTTGATTTATGGAAAGGCAGTAAACAAGCCAGAGCAGCTGCAAATAGTCAAATATGCCATGTCCGGCAATAAAATTCTGCAACTAGTCTGCTGCTCACTTTTTCCAACGTTTATTGAGGACAAGAAACGGCATTTAATGTTTCTATGTTTTCTGTAAGTGCACCAACTAGGTAAATGAAAATGACGTACCGAAAGTAGTTCGACAATAAAGCAAGATAAGAAATGAATTTAAATGTAGAATAAAACTTGTTGATACTACCAATCTCATGGTTGTTAGAAGTATATGAAAAAGTGCAATTATAAATAAATATTTACATTTTTATTTGAAAGCCAAAGTATATTTATTCAAGCAAAACAACGATCAAAACTCGATTTTTGTTAACATAAGGGGTGTCCAATGTGCCAATGGTGCCCTGCTTTTATACAGACCCCCAAAAGTTGAATACTTTTCTATTTTTAAATTAGATTTAACAAATAAACAAAGTTGGACTTCATCTTCGAGTCACTGTATTATTATATACAAATTAAACAACTACTTAAATTGGACCACTTTATCAATAAAATAACCGAGGATCTGCTTTATATTTTGGCACGAGGGACACGAGAGCTTAAAGAGGATTTTCGCATTACCAATTCCATAAGATTTGAGACGCATTCGAGGTGCATTGAAGAATCGGTTAGGGTCTTCTAAGAAAATAGTAGTAGTAGTATAACTATTTAACTTTGTTTGAAATTTGAATGCCTTATAGCAGCCTCACTTTGCGCAATTTTTCACTTTCTTGGCTATTGCCATTTAATAATTACAACTTTATAGCTATTAAAGCTTTCTAGTTTTGGAGACAAAAAGTTATACTTTACAAATTGGATTGGTAATAGAACCAGAACCAAGGACAACTTGATAACTCAGGACCGGAAACGAGCCAATTCATGGCGAAAAAAAGTATGAGGCTCGTTTAAAAGCATTGTTCTATGGCCCATCCAAAGCTACGAAAGCGAAGAAATCTGAGCTTAAAATTGAGTATCTTTACAGACAGTATGCCATACATGAATTTCGAAAATATGTGAAAGTCGACGTGTTTTCTTTTGAAAAAATGTTTGCAGGATAGCTGTGGGCAATCGTGGCGCAATAACTTCAGGGTCTCAGCGACATCATCCCACTGCCGTCGGTGCGGCAATTCTGCCAATTCCGCCGACTCCTGCATGAGCACATGCAATAGTGCGGATAATGTACGCAATAAATAATGATTTCATTAAAGAAGTAACAGTGCTCAGTTTGGACAACAATAGCAGAGAAACAACACTTTTGTGCACGAGACAACAAAAAAGGGGCTAATTAATCAATATTAAAATTTATTTCAGCTGAATAGTGTACACAAATATTGTATGCACAATAGTCAACACAATAATTTATCATTGCAATTCAAAGGAGCACGGATAAATATTAGATATACTGAACGCAGTTTTGATCGCAAATTTAGAACAGACTTATAATTAATTCAAATTAACAATTTTAAACAATTAAAACGCTGAGACAAAATAAAAGTGTGTTGCGGGCATATTGGACACGATTTACAAAAATATTTGTAACTTCCGAATATCTTGTTTACATTGCAATCTGGGAGCATATAATAAGTAGTTCAAAAGAAATTTTCAAATAAAAGAGAACTAACACAGTATACCAGTGTTGCGAGAGTATAGTGCATTCCAATAGTTAATCAAAATCAGCCAGACTTATGTCAAGTAAACACAGTTTATTCACAGTTCTATCATAAATAACACATGAAGGTCGGGCTCCGATCAGCGCCTGCAGACTCTCAGCATCCAGGCTGGCGACACCAGCGAAGTGAAGAATCCGGCCAGGTTGGCCTCGACAAGGTGAAGCGACAGCAGCAGGCCAATCAGGGCGCAGGTTAGCGACACCATAATGGGCACCAGCGAGAGTAGCGGCGATGCGCTACTGTTCAGTAGAGTCTGAGGGGTTTTTAATGCAATTTTCATTTATTTTTAGGCAAAAACAGAAGCTTGGAAAATATTTTACAGACACTACTTACCAGTAGCGAGCAAAGAAGATGCGAGCCCCACACATAAGCTAAAAAGTACAGCCGACGGTCCTCAATGCAGACAAACGTGACGACTGTCCAGCAGATGTTGAGAAAGACAAACATCAGCGCCAGCACCGAGGACACCAGCAGGAAGCCCTCGTGCTCTCCGCCGAGCCCGACGGAGCCGGGGCCGGAAATATCGGCCAGCAGGTTCACCATGGAGAAGGCGCCAGCCATGAAGCCGAAGCCCAGGCCGCAAACTGACGGATGGGCGAGTGGGATTGGTGGGTTCGAGTGAGTACTGCTCTGAAAAATTGCAAGGAACTGGAGGCTGTAGGGCTATGGAGAGAATTACTCGATTACAGGAATGAGCTGCCAGAATTGAAAAGGGAGCTGTCAGAGATGAAAAAGGCAACTGTTAGAACTGAGAAGGGAATTGTAAGAATTGGGAAGGGAACTGTCAGAATTGGGAAGGGAACTGCCAGAGTTGGGAAGGGAACTGTCAGAATTGGGAAGGGAACTGCCAGAATTGGGAAGGGAACTGTCAGAATTGGGAAGGGAACTGCCAGAATTGGGAAGGGAGCTGTCAGAATTGGGAAGGGAACTGTCAGAATTGGGAAGGGAACTGTCAGAATTGGGAAGGGAGCGGTCAGAATTGGGAAGGGAACTGCCAGAATTGGGAAGGGAACTGCCAGAATTGGGAAGGGAACTGTCAGAATTGGGAAGGGAGCGGTCAGAATTGGGAAGGGAACTGTCAGAATTGGGAAAAGAACTGTCAGAATTGGGAAGGAAACTGTCAGAATTGGGAAGGGAACTGTCAGAATTGGGAAGGGAACTGTCAGAATTGGGAAGGGAACTGTCAGAATTGGGAAGGGAACTGTCAGAATTGGGAAGGGAACTGTCAGAATTGGGAAGGGAACTGTCAGAATTGGGAAGGGAACTGTCAGAATTGGGAAGGGAACTGTCAGAGTTGAGAAGGGAACTGTCAGAATTGGGAAGGGAACTGTCAGAATTGGGAAGGGAACTGTGAGAATTGGGAAGGGAACTGTCAGAATTGGGAAGGGAACTGTCAGAATTGGGAAGGGAACTGTCAGAATTGGGAAGGGAACTGTCAGAATTGGGAAGGGAGCTGTCAGAATTGGGAAGGGAGCTGTCAGAGTTGGGAAGGGAGCTGTCAGAGTTGGGAAGGGAACTGCCAGAATTGGGAAGGGAACTGCCAGAATTGGGAAAGGAACTGTCAGAATTGGGAAGGGAACTGTGAGAATTGGGAAAGGAACTGTCAGAATTGGGAAAGGAACTGTCAGAATTGGGGAAGGAACTGTTGAGAATTGGGGAAGGAACTGTCAGAATTGGGGAAGGAACTGTCAGAATTAGGGAAGGAACTGTGAGAATTGGTAAAGGAACTGCGAGAATTGGGAAAGGAACTGTGAGAATTGGGAAGGGAACTGTGAGAATTGGGAAGGGAACTGCCAGAATTGGGAAAGGAACTGTGAGAATTGGGAAGGGAACTGCCAGAATTGGGAAAGGAACTGAGAGAATTGGGAAAGGAACTGTGAGAATTGGGAAAGGAACTGTGAGAATTGGAAAAGGAACTGTGAGAATTGGGAAAGGAACTGTGAGAATTGGGAAAGGAACTGCCAGAATTGGGAAAGGAACTGTGAGAATTGGGAAATGAACTGCCAGAATTGGGAAAGGAACTGTGAGAATTGGGAAAGGAACTGAGAGAATTGGGAAAGGAACTGCCAGAATTGGGAAGGGAACTGCCAGAATTGGGAAATGAACTGTGAGAATTGGGAAAGGAACTGTGAGAATTGGGAAGGGAACTGCCAGAATTGGGAAGGGAACTGTGAGAATTGGGAAGGGAACTGTCAGAATTGGGAAGGGAACTGTCAGAATTGGGAAGGGAACTGCCAGAATTGGGAAGGGAACTGCCAGAATTGGGAAATGAACTGTGAGAATTGGGAAAGGAACTGTGAGAATTGGGAAGGGAACTGTGAGAATTGGGAAGGAAACTGCCAGAATTGGGAAGGGAACTGTAAGAATTGGGAAGGGAACTGCCAGAATTGGGAAGGGAACTGTCAGAATTGGGAAGGGAACTGCCAGAATTGGGAAGGGAACTGTGAGAATTGGGAAGGGAACTGTCAGAATTGGGAAGGGAACTGTCAGAATTGGGAAGGGAACTGCCAGAATTGGGAAGGGAACTGCCAGAATTGGGAAATGAACTGTGAGAATTGGGAAAGGAACTGTGAGAATTGGGAAGGGAACTGCCAGAATTGGGAAGGGAACTGTCAGAATTGGGAAGGGAACTGCCAGAATTGGGAAATGAACTGTGAGAATTGGGAAAGGAACTGTGAGAATTGGGAAGGGAACTGTGAGAATTGGGAAGGAAACTGCCAGAATTGGGAAGGGAACTGTCAGAATTGGGAAGGAATTGGGAAGGGAACTGCCAGAATTGGGAAGGGAACTGCCAGAATTGGGAAGGGAACTGCCAGAATTGGGAAGGGAACTGTCAGAATTGGGAAGGGAACTGCCAGAATTGGGAAGGGAACTGCCCGAATTGGGAAGGGAACTGCCAGAATTGGGAAGGGAACTGCCAGAATTGGGAAGGGAACTGCCAGAATTGGGAAGGGAACTGTCAGAATTGGGAAGGGAACTGCCAGAATTGGGAAGGGAACTGCCAGAATTGGGAAGGGAACTGCCAGAATTGGGAAGGAAACTGCCAGAATTGGGAAGGGAACTGTGAGAATTGGGAAGGGAACTGCCAGAATTGGGAAGGGAACTGCCAGAATTGGGAAGGGAACTGTCAGAATTGGGAAGGGAACTGCCAGAATTGGGAAGGGAACTGCCAGAATTGGGAAGGGAACTGTGAGAATTGGGAAGGGAACTGTCAGAATTGGGAAGGGAACTGTCAGAATTGGGAAGGGAACTGCCAGAATTGGGAAGGGAACTGCCAGAATTGGGAAATGAACTGTGAGAATTGGGAAAGGAACTGTGAGAATTGGGAAGGGAACTGCCAGAATTGGGAAGGGAACTGTCAGAATTGGGAAGGGAACTGCCAGAATTGGGAAATGAACTGTGAGAATTGGGAAAGGAACTGTGAGAATTGGGAAGGGAACTGTGAGAATTGGGAAGGAAACTGCCAGAATTGGGAAGGGAACTGTCAGAATTGGGAAGGAATTGGGAAGGGAACTGCCAGAATTGGGAAGGGAACTGCCAGAATTGGGAAGGGAACTGCCAGAATTGGGAAGGGAACTGTCAGAATTGGGAAGGGAACTGCCAGAATTGGGAAGGGAACTGC
The DNA here is from genome assembly GCA_002269645.1 of Macrostomum lignano. Classification (NCBI taxonomy): domain Eukaryota; kingdom Metazoa; phylum Platyhelminthes; family Macrostomidae; genus Macrostomum; species Macrostomum lignano. The sequence goes on from NIVC01003178.1 coordinate 78,449, forward strand.
CAGAATTGGGAAGGGAACTGCCAGAATTGGGAAGGGAACTGCCAGAATTGGGAAGGGAACTGCCAGAATTGGGAAGGGAACTGTCAGAATTGGGAAGGGAACTGCCAGAATTGGGAAGGGAACTGCCAGAATTGGGAAGGGAACTGCCAGAATTGGGAAGGGAACTGCCAGAATTGGGAAGGGAACTGTGAGAATTGGGAAGGGAACTGCCAGAATTGGGAAGGGAACTGCCAGAATTGGGAAGGGAACTGTCAGAATTGGGAAGGGAACTGCCAGAATTGGGAAGGGAACTGCCAGAATTGGGAAGGGAACTGCCAGAATTGGGAAGGGAACTGCCAGAATTGGGAAGGGAACTGTCAGAATTGGGAAGGGAACTGCCAGAATTGGGAAGGGAACTGCCAGAATTGGGGAGGGAACTGCCAGAATTGGGAAGGGAACTGCCAGAATTGGGAAGGGAACTGTGAGAATTGGGAAGGGAACTGCCAGAATTGGGAAGGGAACTGCCAGAATTGGGAAGGGAACTGCCAGAATTGGGAATCAGCTGACAAAGCAAGCCCTGAGTGTGTGACTGCTCTTACCGTAGGACAGAGAGTGCAGGTGCAAAATCTTCACGGGCCGGCCGGTCCCGGCGGTCAGAGTGACCTGGTCAGCGTCCGTCAGCGGCTCTGAGCCGCCAGCGGAGGAGGCAGCCGCGGCCCCGCCTCCGCCTCCGCTGCTGCCACCGCCGCCGCTGCCGCCGGTCGCGTTATCGGACATGGACTGCTGCGAAGTCTCCTCAGCTGAGGCGTCCTCGGCCAGGGCGATTTTCTGCAGACCTTCTTCGGCTCGCCTGTGGGGATGGGACAGCGAATGAAGGGGAAATTGGAGGGCGATTCTTTAGGGTTGGAGGCGATTTTTCTGGACAGAGAGGCGATTTCTTAAGGGCTGGAGGGCGATTCTTTAGGGTTGGAGGGCGATTTTTCTGGACAGAGAGGCGATTTCTTAAGGGCTGGAGGGCGATTCTTTAAGGTTGGAGGCGATTTTTCTGGACTGAGAGGCGATTTCTTAAGGGCTGGAGGGCGATTCTTTAGGGTTGGAGGGCGATTTTTCTGAACATAGAGGCGATTTCTTAAGGGATGGAGGGCGTTTCTTTAGGCTTGGAGGGCGATTTTTCTGGACTGAGAGGCGATTCCTTAAGGGCTGGAGGGCGATTTTTCTGGACTGAGAGGCGATTCCTTAAGGGCTGGAAAGCGATTCTTTAGGGTTGGAGGGCGATTTTTCTGAACATAGAGGCGATTTCTTAAGGGATGGAGGGCGTTTCTTTAGGCTTGGAGGGCGATTTTTCTGGACTGAGAGGCGATTCCTTAAGGGCTGGAGGGCGATTTTTCTGGACTGAGAGGCGATTCCTTAAGGGCTGGAAAGCGATTCTTTAGGGTTGGAGGGCTATTTTAAAAGGAGTAAAAGAATGAATATTAGAGAAAATCCTTAGGCTTAGAATGCAATCGATTCCCAAGTTAGTCATCAGGTGAACATCCTAAGGACAAGAAGGCCAATTTACTTGATAAAAAAAGTAGAAGGCGATCCGGATAGCCTCCTGGAACAAAATTGACACGACCATGCTGAACACCAGCTGTTTCCGGAGCGGCACAACTGCGAACCATACTATTGACGACAGTAGCAATGACAGTAGCCAGAAAAAGGCGCTGAAATGACAAATTCATAAATTCAATGATATAACACTTTATCTACAGCTGGCTAGCAAAAAGTGCAAAGTAATTAATTACCTGCAAGTTAAAATGATAATCTTAAGCGGATTATTGGCCACGGTGAAGATGAACATAATTAGCGCTGGAGAGAAGCTGATCAGAGAGCAGCCGAAAAACTCGAGCAGGGTCATGGCTGCTGAAGCTGGTTGGCTGGAACATGTATTCATAGCGATCGATGCAGTTGCGTATCAATAAATATATCTGTTCCCTAGCCAATCAAAAATCGACCGATCTGTTCCCTAGCCAATCAAAAATCGACCGATCTGTTCCCTAGCCAATCAAAAATCGACCGATCTGTTTCCTAGCCAATCAAAAATCGACCGATCTGTTCCCTAGCCAATCAAAAATCGACCGATCTGTTCCCTAGCCAATCACAGATCGGCAGGCTGTTCCCTATCCAATCACAGATCGGCAGGCAGTTTCCTTTCCTAGCCAATCACAGATCTACAGAAGGCTGTTCCCAAGACAGTCACAGATCTACAGAAGGCTGTTCCCAAGACAGTCACAGATCTACAGAAGGCTGTTCCCTAGACAGTCACAGATCTACAGAAGGCTATTCCCTAGCCAATCACAGATCTACAGAAGGCTGTTCCCTAGCCAATCACAGATCTACAGAAGGCTGTTCCCTATCCAATCACAGACCTACAGAAGGCTGTTCCCTACCCAATCACAGATCTACAGAAGGCTGTTCCCTATCCAATCACAGACCTACAGAAGGCTGTTCCCTATCCAATCACAGACCTACAGAAGGCTGTTCCCTATCCAATCACAGACCTACAGAAGGCTGTTCCCTATCCAATCACAGACCTACAGAAGGCTGTTCCCTACCCAATCACAGACCTACAGAAGGCTGTTCCCTACCCAATCACATCGGGTCATCGGATCTTAACAATCACGAATCTACAAAAGGCAAAATAGTCAAACGGATGAGTCATAGGACGTCTTGTTTTAACAATATTCGACCGGAGTCTGAGCATAACTTTCGGTTGTATGTTCTTAACTTTCAAGCAGGAAAATCAGAATTAAAAAAATCAACAAATAAGGTCTTGCTTCAGTAATGTGAAAACAAGTACAAATTAAGGCACCTCTATAGTTATAAAATGAATTTGCAAGAGAAGTTAATTATGAGCTGAAGCCGAAAGTTAAAGTCCTACGTTATATACTGGTAGTTTACAATAAACAGGGATATGGTTTTTGATGTTCTAATATTGAAACGAGCAGCAGCGGACTATGAAAGAGGCTTCAAAGACTGCAGACTGGAAGAAAAAAAGATTATCAAAGCCGCCCCGACGGGCTGCCGTCGGTGCTGCACTGCACAGCCCGACCTTCGGCCAGCAGCTGTCGAATCTCGGCCTCTGAGTAGCCGAGCTCGGCCAGCAGGCCGCAGGTGTGCTCGCCAATCCGGGGCGACCGGCCGGGCTGGAACGGCTCGTCCGGCCCGACCCCGGAGCCGTCGGGAGCGACGCTGGCGAAGCGCGGCGGCCGGGGCAGGTGGTGGCCGGGTGTGTCTGCCGACGGGGAGAACGAGGCCCGGACAGCGGCGTGCGGGTTGGCCTGCGCCTCGGACAGCTCTTCGACTGCGTTCACGCAGGCGTCCGGCCCGAATCTGTGAGTAGATTTGGCGCCAGGGATTCGAAAAGTGAGGACTCTGGTGGAATGGATCTGGAATTTTTAGGGATTCAGGTGTGGGGATCTGGGAGGGTGGGGATTCAGGTGTTGGTGATTTGAGAGTGAGGATTCAGGTGTGGGGTCTGAGAGGGTAGGGATTCCGGTGTGGGGATCTGCGAGGGTGGGGATTCAGGTGTGGGGATCTGGGAGGGTGGGGATTCCGGTGTGGGGATCTGCGAGGGTGGGGATTCAGGTGTGGGGATCTGGGAGGGTGGGGATTCAGGTGCTAGGAATTTGAGAGGGTGGGGATTCAGGTGTGGGGATCTGTGAGGGTGGGGATTCAGGTGTGGGGATCTGCGAGGGTGGGGATTCAGGTGTGGGGATCTGGGAGGGTGGGGATTCCGGTGTGGGGATCTGCGAGGGTGGGGATTCAGGTGTGGGGATCTGGGAGGGTGGGGATTCAGGTGCTAGGAATTTGAGAGGGTGGGGATTCCGGTGTGGGGATCTGCGAGGGTGGGGATTCAGGTGTGGGGATCTGGGAGGGTGGGGATTCAGGTGCTAGGAATTTGAGAGGGTGGGGATTCAGGTGTGGGGATCTGCGAGGGTGGGGATTCAGGTGTGGGGATCTGGGAGGGTGGGGATTCAGATGTGGGGATTTTAGAGGGTGGGAATTCAGGTGTGGGGATTGAGAGGGTAGGGATTCAGGTGTGGGGATCTGGGAGATTGGGGATTCAGGTGTGGGTATCTAGGATGTTGCGAGTTCAGATGTTGGGAATACGGAATTGGGATTCCGAACTTCCTCTCTCACCTGGACAGCCAGTCGTCCCTAGTCCTGGTGCCGATGATCTTAGTCACTGTGGCGATGGCCCCGGCTGCATCCTCGGTGGCCTGTGGCAGCTCCGCCTCGGTGAGGCCAAGTCCGGCCACAAAAGCGGCGTAGAACTGCGGCTCCAGCGCGCCAACGGCCAGGTGGCGGCCGTCCAGGCAGCGGTAGCAGCGGTAGAAGTGCGCGCCGCCGTCCAGGATGTTCTCGCCGGGCCTGGCGCCGTCGCGCCAGACGAACAGATCGCGCGAGGCAAACAGCCAGCTGGCCAGGTAGGCGGCGCCCTCCGTCAGGTTGGCGTCGAGGATTCGGCCGAGGCCGGTGGCCTGGCGCTCGAATAGGGCGGCCACAATGCCTGCGGAGTTGGAGAGGATTTTCAATTGGGATCTGGGGAGCTGACGGTTGGGAATCAGGGTGTTGATGTAGGGACTCCAGGGTTGGGATTTGTGTGAAAAGGTTATGGTTGGTATCTGGGTGTCAGGGACTGGGTGTCAGGGACTCTGGGTTGATATCTGGGTGTCAGGGAGTCAGGGTTGGTATCTGGGTGTCAGGGACTCTGGGTTGGGATCTGGGTGTGAGGGACAATGGGTCGGGATCTGGGTGTGAGGGACAATGGGTCGGGATCTGGGTGTGAGGGAAAATGGTTGGGATCTGGGTGTGAGGGACTCTGGGTTGGGATCTGGGTGTGAGGGACTCTGGGTTGGGATCTGGGTGTGAGGGACAATGGGTTGGGATCTGGGTGTCAGTGACACTGGGTTGGGATCTGGGTGTCAGTGACACTGGGTTGGGATCTGGGTGTCAGTGACAATGGGTTGGGATCTGGGTGTGAGTGACACTGGGTTGGGATCTGGGTGTCAGTGACACTGGGTTGGGATCTGGGTGTCAGTGACAATGGGTTGGGATCTGGGTGTCAGTGACACTGGGTTGGGATCTGGGTGTCAGTGACAATGGGTTGGGATCTGGGTGTCAGTGACAATGGGTTGGGATCTGGGTGTCAGTGACAATGGGTTGGTATCTGGGTGTCAGGGACTCTGGGTTGGGATCTGGGTGTCAGTGACAATGGGTTGGGATCTGGGTGTCAGTGACAATGGGTTGGGATCTGGGTGTCAGTGACAATGGGTTGGGATCTGGGTGTCAGTGACAATGGGTTGGGATCTGGGTGTCAGTGACAATGGGTTGGGATCTGGGTGTCAGTGACAATGGGTTGGGATCTGGGTGTCAGTGACAATGGGTTGGGATCTGGGTGTCAGTGACAATGGGTTGGGATCTGGGTGTCAGTGACAATGGGTTGGGATCTGGGTGTGAGTGACACTGGGTTGGGATCTGGGTGTCAGTGACACTGGGTTGGGATCTGGGTGTCAGTGACAATGGGTTGGGATCTGGGTGTCAGTGACACTGGGTTGGGATCTGGGTGTCAGTGACAATGGGTTGGGATCTGGGTGTCAGTGACAATGGGTTGGGATCTGGGTGTCAGTGACAATGGGTTGGGATCTGGGTGTCAGTGACAATGGGTTGGGATCTGGGTGTCAGTGACAATGGGTTGGGATCTGGGTGTCAGTGACAATGGGTTGGGATCTGGGTGTCAGTGACAATGGGTTGGGATCTGGGTGTCAGTGACAATGGGTTGGGATCTGGGTGTCAGTGACAATGGGTTGGGATCTGGGTGTCAGTGACAATGGGTTGGGATCTGGGTGTCAGTGACAATGGGTTGGGATCTGGGTGTCAGTGACAATGGGTTGGGATCTGGGTGTCAGTGACAATGGGTTGGGATCTGGGTGTCAGTGACAATGGGTTGGGATCTGGGTGTCAGTGACAATGGGTTGGGATCTGGGTGTCAGTGAAAATGGGTTGGGATCTGGGTGTCAGTGACAATGGGTTGGGATCTGGGTGTCAGTGACAATGGGTTGGGATCTGGGTGTCAGTGACAATGGGTTGGGATCTGGGTGTCAGTGACAATGGGTTGGGATCTGGGTGTCAGTGACAATGGGTTGGGATCTGGGTGTCAGTGACAATGGGTTGGGATCTGGGTGTCAGTGACAATGGGTTGGGATCTGGGTGTCAGTGACAATGGGTTGGGATCTGGGTGTCAGTGACAATGGGTTGGGATCTGGGTGTCAGTGACAATGGGTTGGGATCTGGGTGTCAGTGACAATGGGTTGGGATCTGGGTGTCAGTGACAATGGGTTGGGATCTGGGTGTCAGTGACAATGGGTTGGGATCTGGGTGTCAGTGACAATGGGTTGGGATCTGGGTGTCAGTGACAATGGGTTGGGATCTGGGTGTGAGTGACACTGGGTTGGGATCTGGGTGTCAGTGACAATGGGTTGGGATCTGGGTGTCAGTGACAATGGGTTGGGATCTGGGTGTCAGTGACAATGGGTTGGGATCTGGGTGTCAGTGACAATGGGTTGGGATCTGGGTGTCAGTGACAATGGGTTGGGATCTGGGTGTCAGTGACAATGGGTTGGGATCTGGGTGTCAGTGACAATGGGTTGGGATCTGGGTGTCAGTGACAATGGGTTGGGATCTGGGTGTCAGTGACAATGGGTTGGGATCTGGGTGTCAGTGACAATGGGTTGGGATCTGGGTGTCAGTGACAATGGGTTGGGATCTGGGTGTCAGTGACAATGGGTTGGGATCTGGGTGTCAGTGACAATGGGTTGGGATCTGGGTGTCAGTGACAATGGGTTGGGATCTGGGTGTCAGTGACAATGGGTTGGGATCTGGGTGTCAGTGACAATGGGTTGGGATCTGGGTGTCAGTGACAATGGGTTGGGATCTGGGTGTCAGTGACAATGGGTTGGGATCTGGGTGTCAGTGACAATGGGTTGGGATCTGGGTGTCAGTGACAATGGGTTGGGATCTGGGTGTCAGTGACAATGGGTTGGGATCTGGGTGTCAGTGACAATGGGTTGGGATCTGGGTGTCAGTGACAATGGGTTGGGATCTGGGTGTCAGTGACAATGGGTTGGGATCTGGGTGTCAGTGACAATGGGTTGGGATCTGGGTGTCAGTGACAATGGGTTGGGATCTGGGTGTGAGTGACACTGGGTTGGGATCTGGGTGTCAGTGACAATGGGTTGGGATCTGGGTGTCAGTGACAATGGGTTGGGATCTGGGTGTCAGTGACAATGGGTTGGGATCTGGGTGTCAGTGACAATGGGTTGGGATCTGGGTGTCAGTGACAATGGGTTGGGATCTGGGTGTCAGTGACAATGGGTTGGGATCTGGGTGTCAGTGACAATGGGTTGGGATCTGGGTGTCAGTGACAATGGGTTAGGATCTGGGTGTCAGTGACAATGGGTTGGGATCTGGGTGTCAGTGACAATGGGTTGGGATCTGGGTGTCAGTGACAATGGGTTGGGATCTGGGTGTCAGTGACAATGGGTTGGGATCTGGGTGTCAGTGACAATGGGTTGGGATCTGGGTGTCAGTGACAATGGGTTGGGATCTGGGTGTCAGTGACAATGGGTTGGGATCTGGGTGTCAGTGACAATGGGTTGGGATCTGGGTGTCAGTGACAATGGGTTGGGATCTGGGTGTCAGTGACAATGGGTTGGGATCTGGGTGTCAGTGACAATGGGTTGGGATCTGGGTGTCAGTGACAATGGGTTGGGATCTGGGTGTCAGTGACAATGGGTTGGGATCTGGGTGTCAGTGAAAATGGGTTGGGATCTGGGTGTCAGTGACAATGGGTTGGGATCTGGGTGTCAGTGACAATGGGTTGGGATCTGGGTGTCAGTGACAATGGGTTGGGATCTGGGTGTCAGTGACAATGGGTTGGGATCTGGGTGTCAGTGACAATGGGTTGGGATCTGGGTGTCAGTGACAATGGGTTGGGATCTGGGTGTCAGTGACAATGGGTTGGGATCTGGGTGTCAGTGACAATGGGTTGGGATCTGGGTGTGAGTGACACTGGGTTGGGATCTGGGTGTGAGTGACACTGGGTTGGGATCTATGTCAGGGAATTCAACGCACCCAGCGCGGCCAGGAGGCCCCCGCCGGCAAAGTCGGCCAGCAGATTGACTGGCGGCCGGGGCGGCGAGTCGCCATCGGCCAGGCGGGACAGCACGCCGGACGCGGCCAGATAGTTGATGTCGTGTCCGGGACGCTGGGCCAGCGGGCCGGACTGTCCGTAGCCGCTGAGCCGGCTGTATACTAGGCGGGGATTTTTGGCCAGGAGGCGGTCGGGCCCGAAGCCGAGCTTCTCCATGACGCCGGGCCGGAACGGCTCGATGAGGACGTCGGAGGCGGCGCAGAGCCGGCGAAATGCAGCGCCGCCGCTGGGAGATTTGAGGTCGAGGGCCAGCGACTCCTTGCCGCGGGCCAGCCGGTCGACCGTGAAGGCGGCGTCCGCCCGGTCGACGCGGACAACCCGGGCGCCGAGGTCGCGGAGCAGCAGGCCGCAGAAGGGCGCCGGCGCCAGACCGGCCAGTTCAACAACGCGAACGCCTGCCAGAGCTGAGGGCATGGCGGCCGAACTGGCGCAGCTGCGGGGGCGAATTCGGCAAGCTTTGCTGCTGATATAAGCTGGGCTTGGCTAGGAAATTCGGACAAGTATAAGCCTGGGGCAAGAAAAGGGTGCGGCGGCACATCAAAGGAGCCGGAGGCAGTGAGGGAAGGGTGCAGCGGCACATCAAAGGAAACTGAGGTTCATGAGGCAGTGAGGGAAGGGTGCGGCGGCACAGCAAAGGAACCTGAGGTAGGAAGGGAAGGGTGCGGCGGCACATCAAAGGAGCCGGAGGCAGTGAGGGAAGGGTGCGGCGGCACATCAAAGGAGCCGGAGGCAGTGAGGGAAGGGTGCAGCGGTACATCAAAGGAACCTGAAGCAGTGAGGGAAGGGTGCGGTGGCACAGCAAAGGAACCTGAGGCAGTGAGGGAAGGGTGCAGCGGTACATCAAAGGAACCTGAAGCAGTGAGGGAAGGGTGCGGCGGCACAGCAAAGGAACCTGAGGTAGGAAGGGAAGGGTGCGGCGGCACATCAAAGGAGCCGGAGGCAGTGAGGGAAGGGTGCAGAGGCACATCAAAGGAACCTGAGGTTTATGAGGCAGTGAGGGAAGGGTGCGGCGGCACAGCAAAGGAACCTGAAGCAGTGAGGGAAGGGTGCGGCGGCACAGCAAAGGAACCTGAGGTAGGAAGGGAAGGGTGCGGCGGCACATCAATTGAACCTGAGGTAGGAATGGAAGGGTGCGGCGGCACATCAAAGGAACCTGAAGCAGTGAGGAAAGGGTGCGGCGACACATCAAAGGAACCTGAGGTAGGAAGGGAAGGGTGCGGCGGCACATCAAAGGAACCTGAGGTAGGAATGGAAGGGTGCGGCGGCACATCAAAGGAACCTGAGGTAGGAATGGAAGGGTGCGGCGGCACATCAAAGGAACCCGAGGTAGGAAGGGAAGGGTGCGGCGGCACATCAAAGGAACCTGAAGTAGGAAGGGAAGGGTGCGGCGGCACATCAAAGGAACCTGAGGTAGGAAGGGAAGGGTGCGGCGGCACATCAAAGGAACCTGAGGTAGGAATGGAAGGGTGCGGCGGCACATCAAAGGAACCTGAGGTAGGAAGGGAAGGGTGCGGCGGCACATCAAAGAAACCTGAGGAACCTTGGAAAGGAACCTGGCATTAACCATAAGAGTTTAAAAACCACAATGAAAGCTACAGAAGAAGTGTGGTACGTACAACTTAAAACTAAAAAAGTGTTTTGACAATTGCGCATAAGGCTAAAATGTATATTTTGTAGCATTCTGTTTCAAACTTGGCGAGTAATTTAGTTGGACAAAGTCAGCCAAGTCAGCAGTTTACTGGGCCAGTTATAAGCGGCGGCTGCGTTAAATACACCGTTAGCTCTGTTTGTCGTGTGCAAAATGAATTAACAATAAAGTAAAATAAAATTTGGTAACCTATTAAATGCAGATACAAATAGAGTTGCGACCATGTGAGAAATAACTACTTATAGTAATTAGTAGACAATCAGGCACTGGATTATCTGAGTCAAATAGTTTTTTTACGCAGCAGTGAATGAAGTGGCTGAACTACGCTCGTAGCAATTTTTAGTCTGCGCAAAAAAAGATGAGCAAAGCGTGAATGTAAAAACGTAATGTAGACGAAACTACTTACAGTACTATAGTAAGTTTTTGCTATCTATAATTATGACTGACAAGACGTTTCACGACTTACACACAGGCTGACGCCAGTTCACACACAGGCTGACGCCAGTTCACACACAGGCTAACGCCAGTTCACACACAGGCTGACGCCAGTTCACACACAGGCTGACGCCAGTTCACACACAGGCTGACGCCAGTTCACACACAGGCTGACGCCAGTTCACACACAGGCTGACGCCAGTTCACACACAGGCTGACGCCAGTTCACACACAGGCTGACGCCAGTTCACACACAGGCTGACGCCAGTTCACACACAGGCTGACGCCAGTTCACACACAGGCTGACGCCAGTTCACACACAGGCTGACGCCAGTTCACACACAGGCTGACGCCAGTTCACACACAGGCTGACGCCAGTTCACACACAGGCTGACGCCAGTTCACACACAGGCTAACGCCAGTTCACACACAGGCTGACGCCAGTTCACACACAGGCTGACGCCAGTTCACACACAGGCTAACGCCAGTTCACACACAGGCTGACGCCAGTTCACACACAGGCTGACGCCAGTTCACACACAGGCTGACGCCAGTTCACACACAGGCTGACGCCAGTTCACACACAGGCTGACGCCAGTTCACACACAGGCTGACGCCAGTTCACACACAGGCTGACGCCAGTTCACACACAGGCTGACGCCAGTTCACACACAGGCTGACGCCAGTTCACACACAGGCTGACGCCAGTTCACACACAGGCTGACGCCAGTTCACACACAGGCTGACGCCAGTTCACACACAGGCTGACGCCAGTTCACACACAGGCTGACGCCAGTTCACACACAGGCTGACGCCAGTTCACACACAGGCTGACGCCAGTTCACACACAGGCTGACGCCAGTTCACACACAGGCCGACGCCAGTTCGCACACAGGCTGACGCCAGTTCGCACACAGGCTGACGCCAGTTCACACACAGGCTAACGCCAGTTCACACACAGGCTGACGCCAGTTCACACACAGGCTGACGCCAGTTCACACACAGGCTGACGCTAGTTCACACACAGGCTAACGCCAGTTCACACACAGGCTGACGCCAGTTCACACACAGGCTAACGCCAGTTCACACACAGGCTGACGCCAGTTCACACACAGGCTGACGCCAGTTCACACACAGGCTGACGCCAGTTCACACACAGGCTAACGCCAGTTCACACACAGGCTGACGCCAGTTCACACACAGGCTGACGCCAGTTCACACACAGGCTTGACGCCAGTTTACACACAGGCTGACGCAGGCTCACACACAGGCTGACGCCAGTTCGCACAGGCTGACGCCAGTTCACACACGGACTGACGCCACCTCACACCCAGCTAATGTCCTCCCGAGTCAGTAGACGCCTCTGACAGGTCCTGGCAGATCTGAGCAGCTCTCGCTTGTCTTCGGCAGCGGCAGCAGCTGAGGAGGTGCCGCAGGCAACCACAGACTTGGCGCGTCGAGCAGACGTCGGTCGGCGATTCTCCTTAGCGACGGCGACCACCGTCGTTGGAGGAGGCGGCGTCAGCGAGGCGGGAGAAACGGCGGCGGTGGCGGCTGCAGCCTCGGCAGCTTCCAGACGCGACCGCAGCGACTCAAACTGAGCAATCTGGGCGCTCTTGGCCTGCGAAAGTAGGAGTAAACGAACGAGATGTCATGATAAAAGTCGCTAAAGAGACTCTGAAACGACTCTAAGGCGATACACGTGACTCTGACGTAACGGTATGACAACTCTTGGCGGTAGAGTCGATTTGAGGCGTGCTTGAGTCGCCGAAATGTGTTTTAAGCGCATTTGCGTCGCTAGCACAACGATTCCTAAACGAATCTTTCGCAACTCTTTTTACGATTCTACAACTCGAGGGACGCGTTGAGTTGTTAACCAGTCACAAGAGTCGCCAGCGAGTTGTTTACAATGACTTCACTTTGTAGCGATGCTTGTCACGCTAACATTTTCAACGGATAATTAGGCAGTCATGACCCACACGCTGAGCGGTGCTCACAGTGCTCAGGGGTCCGGAACGGGTACCTTGATCTTCTAATTATAACTCCGCAAAAATTGACGAAGAAGGCATTGCAGCTGTACTGGTAAATGAATAACTACCTGCACTCGCTGGGCCAGGTGCTCCAGCTTGCGGCACAGCCGGTCCCGCCGCTCCCGCGCTTTCTCGCCCGACTCGCCGCCGCCTGCACCGTCGTTTTCACAGTCGCCGACGTCTCGAATTCGACGGGCCAGCTCGGCGTATCGTCTGGTCAGCTCGAGCAGCTCCCGGTGCATCTCGTGCAGCAGCTCGCAGGCGCGCAGCCTGTCGCTGGACAGAGTGACGGCGGCAGCGGCAGATGCGGCGGTGTCTGCGCCAGACGAAGTCGACGCCGTCGATCGAGGCGACGCTTTGCTGCTGGCGCTCTTCGCAATGGGCGCAGCGGCTGGCTGGGTTTTGAGCAGGCCCAGCACAGTCTGCAGGTTGGCCGGCAGGTTGTGCGAGGTGCCCGGCCGGCCGGCCAGGAAGCCAGGCGGTTTCGGCCGCTGCGGCTGCGGCCGGCGCCGCCGACTCTGACCGTTGGCATCGCTGTTGGGCTTCGACGCACCATCAGATTTCGATGATAGAATTTCTAGGCGCAGCGCTTCGAGCTGCTGCTCCAGGCTGCGACAGCGGGCCTCGATGTCGGCCGATTGCCGGCTGAAGACTTCAGCTGGAGGGGGCGGCGGCGGCGGCATGGAAGGAGGCGCGGCGGGCGGGCTGGTGGTCAGCAGGTGCCGGAACCGGGCGGTCTCGCTGGCCAGCTGGCGCATGTCGGCCTCAGCCGAGTTTCTCTCGCTTTCTAATCGGCGAATTTTGTCCAATAGGCGGCTTAACGACGAGGCCACGGCCAGCTTGGGGCTGCTGGGGGATGCGTCGGTGTTGGCTCCGCTCCAGGCCGGCGCGACTGGCGCTCGCGTCGTCATGACTTGCGACGGCAGCTGGTCGGGCTGGGGTGTTGAATGAATCAGTGATACGCAATATAGGGGAAAAAAGAAATTCAAATTAGGAAATTCCTATCTAGGATTTCAGATTTGGAGGGATCTAAAGTTGGGGATTTCATTTGGGGAGTCCCCAAACTTAAAAAAAAATTTGGGGAATCCCAAGCTCAAAATACAAATATGGGCAATCCCAAGCTGAGAATTCAAACATGAGGGAATCCCCAGCTGAGGCTTCAGACATGAGGAATCCCCAGCTGAGGCTTTAGACATGAGGGAATCCCCAGTTGAGGAATTCAAACATAAGATAATCCCCAGCTGAGGAATTCAAACATAAGATAATCCCCAGCTGAGGAATTCAAACATGAGGGAATCCCCAGCTGAGGAATTCAAACATGAGGGAATCCCCAGCTGAGGAATTCAAACATGAGAGAATCCCCAGCTGAGGAATTCAAACATGAGAGAATCCCCAGCTGAGGAATTCAAAATATGAGGGAATCCCCAGCTGAGGAATTCAAACATGAGGGAATCCCAAACAGGGATTCAAACATGGGGGAATCTCAAACTGAGGCTTCAAACATGAGGGAATCCCAAACTGAGGAATTCAAACATGAGGGAATCCCAAACCGAGGAATTCAAACATGAGGGAATCCCAAACCGAGGAATTCAAACATGAGGGAATCCCAAACTGAGGAATTCAAACATGAGGGAATCCCAAACTGAGGAATCCAAACATGAGGGAATACCAAACTGAGGAATTCAAACATGAGGGAATCCCAAACAGGGATTCAAACATGGGGGAATCTCAAACGTAGGAATTCAAACATGAGGGAATCCCAAACCGAGGAATTCAAACATGAGGGAATCCCAAACTGAGGAATCCAAACATGAGGGAATACCAAACTGAGGAATTCAAACATGAGGGAATCCCAAACTGAGGAATTCGAACATGGGGGAATCCGCAGCTGAGGAATCCAAACATGAGGGAATCCCAAACCGAGGAATTCAAACATGAGGGAATCCCCAGCTGAGGAATTCAAACATGAGAGAATCCCCAGCTAAGGAATTCAAACATGAGGGAATCCCCAGTTGAGGAATTCAGACATGAGAGAATCCCAAACTGAGGAATTCAAACATGAGGGAATCCCCAGCTGAGGAATTCAAACATGAGAGAATCCCAAACTGAGGAATTCAAACATGAGAGAATCCCCAGCTGAGGAATTCAAACATGAGAGAATCCCCAGCTGAGGAATTCAAACATGAGGGAATCCCCAGCTGAGGAATTCAAACGGGGGACCCCAATCCAATGTTAGAATATACGCGAATCTAATCTGAGCTAATAAAATCACTATGGTACATAAAAAGAGAACAAAGTCACAGAGACAGACACAATTTTGTTATAAACGAAATTCAAGGACACGTGCACAACAAATTTAGCAGTTTGTTATAAGATTTGCACTCAAGCGGCAAAGCAAGACCGTATTAGGACATTAATGATGTTGTGAAGGGAGACAGAACAGGCGAACACTCAAACTAATTAGCGGATAAATGCAAGCCCTGTTACCGCTAAAAGAACGTTGGAAAACTTGAAAACGCTTAACTCAAAACGTCCATCTTTACTTTAATTTTCAATGAATGCCCCTTACACTCAGAGAGATAACCTATCAGACACTTATATGTCTAGAATTTCAATGTCGTACTGTTTGATGATGTAGAAAAATACACGGTCATCAGTATTACTATAGAGAAGGGCAGGGGCAATAGCGAACTTCATTTATAGTCAGCTAGACATTATTGCACAGTGAAAGATGATGTCAGAAAAAAAATAGTCACAGACAATCTTCCAGTAGAGGTGAAACTGTCAATAAACTATCGTAAATCTAAATTAGCGCCAAATAAGTAAGACAGTAAAACAAACCGGTTAGACTAGCTTGAGAAATTTTGAGCTCATGAAGTTTCGAGCTCATGAAGTTTCGAGCTTGTGAAGTTTCGAGCTTGTCAAGTTTCGAGCTTGTGAAGTTTCGAGCTTGTGAAGTTTCGAGCTCATGAAGTTTCGAGCTTGTGAAGTTTCGAGCTTGTGAAGTTTCGAGCTCATGAAGTTTCGAGCTTGTGAAGTTTCGAGCTTGTCAAGTTTCGAGCTTGCGAAGCTTCGAACTTGTCAAGTTTCGAGCTTGTGAAGTTTCGAGCTCATGAAGTTTCGAGCTTATGAAGTTTCGAGCTTAGGAATTTTCGAGCTCATGAAGTTTCGAGCTTATGAAGTTTCGAGCTTAGGAATTTTCGAGCTCATGAAGTTTCGAGCTTATGAAGTTTCGAGCTTGTCAAGTTTCGAGCTTGTCAAGTTTCGAGCTTGTGAAGTTTCGAGCTCATGAAGTTTCGAGCTTGTGAAGTTTCGAACTTGTCAAGTTTCGAGCTTGTCAAGTTTCGAGCTTGTGAAGTTTCGAGCTCATGAAGTTTCGAGCTTATGAAGTTTCGAGCTTAGGAATTTTCAAGCTCATGAAGTTCGAGCTTATGAAGTTTCGAGCTCATGAAGTTTCGAGCTTATGAAGTTTCGAGCTTGTCAAGTTTCGAGCTCATGAAGTTTCGAGCTTATGAAGTTTCGAGCTTGTCAAGTTTCGAGCTTGTCAAGTTTCGAGCTTGTGAAGCTTCGAGCTTGTGAAGCTTCAAGCTTGTGAAGCTTCGAGCTTGTGAAGCTTCGAGCTTGTGAAGCTTCGAGCTTGTGAAGCTTCGAGCTCATGAAGTTTCGAACTCATGAAGTTTCGAGCTCATGAAGTTTCGAGCTTGTGAAGTTTCGAACTTGTGAAGTTTCGAGCTTAGGAATTTTCGAGCTATGAAAAGGCCCCTGTGACGCTGTCTAATTTTGGCGCAAATTTAAAATTGGCGATAATTTTTCAGTGCTTTGGGGGGGGGGGGAACTGGAAAATTAGTCTCGAAAAATATTGGAACCAGCCTGTTAGCAGGTTCGAGCTGAATAGATATCTTAGTATTTTGAATTCAGTAGAAAATATAAGCATAAATGAGAGTAAATTACAGTGTGGATATTTAAAAAAAAATAGGCCGAGCTGATGAAGCAGCTAAAACCGCTACTCGGTGTGGAAACAAATTCGGGGCCAGCATTTTGGAATCGGGAACAAACTGAATAAGTCGATTGGGGCACAACACAGACATAACGCTGCTCGATATCTATACTCAAACACAATTGAAGTACTTGATGCTCTTTTAGACGCCACAAATTCTGCAGTCCTCCATTGATTAAATTAATATCTAGAATTGCTAGCTTGATGCCAGCTCATAGTAAATACACTACTATTAGTACTGTCACTGGGCCTGCTGCAGAGGTGCCGCAGTTGTAGCCGCCGACGACGAAGAAGTCGAAGGATGATTTGTGGAAGATGGCGGAGGCGGAGGTGGCGGCGGCGGCTGCGCCATTGCGCCCTGCGGAGCGGCAGCCGCGCCAGCGGTGATTGGCTGGCGGCATTCCCGACAGCGGTGCTGCTGCGCCTGCGGCTCGGTGGCCGGCAGCTCCATGTCCGAGCCGGCATCGGACTCGGACAGGTTGCGGGTCAGCCGGTCCCGCTTGTCCGACTCCGTCTGAAGGCGCCGCTTCAGTCTGGTGTTCTCCTGCACCAGGCAGCGCTCCTCCTGCTCCAGCTTGCTCATCTTGAGCTGGTGCTCAGCCTGGCTCTGGTCCAACTGCTGGCGAAGGTTCTCCAGGTCCGACTTCAGCTGGTTGATGTGGCTGGCCATGGCTTCGGGATCCGTGAGGCTGCACTCCACCTGCGGGAGCGTTAGAAGAAACAGTGTAATCACCGATCTCTACATGACTATCACCAATCTCCACATGCCTGTCACTAATCTCTACATGCCTGTCACCAATCTCTACCTGCCTATCACCAATCTCTCTACTACTCCGTGGGTAACCTGCTCACCTGCATATCAGAGGTGCTAGACGATTGGCGACTTCGCCTTGACGTTTCGGGACCCTCCCCGCTGGAGGTGGCAGCGGCGACAGCAGCAGCGGCGAGACTGCCTTCAAGCCGACGCTGGAGACTCTTTTTCTCCGCCTCGAGTTTCTCCATCCGCTTCCACAACCGGTTCACCAGCGATTCCTGGCGTTCGGGATTGATGTCAAAACATTTAAGCTCAAGTCTGCACTGGGCTGTCACCCCCAGGTATGTCAAAGCCAGGCAACACACGGCAGCAACATAGCGTCTCACCTGCTCTTGCTCCAGCGCGTTCTCAAGTGACACCTTCTCCTGGCGAAGCTGGTCCAGCGAGGCCTGCTTAGCGCACACGTCATTCTCCAATTTTTCAATCCGTTTGAGCAGCTTGTTCACCTGGGCCTCCTGTTCGCGTTCTAGCTCCATCTCGAGGTCCACCTTTTCCTGCGTTGAACAATTGATGTTTAAAGTTTTTTCTATAATAGAACCGATATGTATCGATAATATATAATACTCAGCCAAATTCTAAGGACATAACAATCGTGTTTTGATCTATGAATAGTTTATTTGATGGGAGCTATGAGCTAGCTAATTAGCGCAAACCTGCTTAAGCCGGAATAGACGCCTGGTGAGATCGTTAGTGAGATGCTCCTCCTCCTGCTCGTAGCTCTGGGCCAGGCGCTCCTTCTCTTTCTGAAGATTCTGAATCTTCTTCAGCATTGTGTTGGTAATGTACTCCTCTTCCTGCTCGGCCTTGGCATGAATGCTCACGCTATTCCGGCGCAGTTCCAGGTTCTCCTGCTGTAAAGCTTTCACGCGCAGCTTCAAAGTTTCAACCTCCATGCGTAGGACGCGCTTCTCCTGTGGAATGAATTGAGGCGGCAATGTACAGGGGTAGATAGAAGTCGCTGTTTAGAAGGCTGGGTAGAGGTGGTGAAGTGGTGAAGTGGTGGAGTAGAGATGGCTTCCTAAAGACAACTTGGAGGGGTGGCTCACTAAAGTACAGTGGATGTGGTGACTCACTAAAGTACAACGGATTGGGTATAGGTGGCTCAATAAAGTACAACGGATGGGTAGGGGTGGCTCACTAAAGTACAGTGGGTGGGTAGGGGTGGCTCACTAAAGTACAGTGGATGGGTGGGGTAGGGGTGATTCACTAAAGTACAACGGACAAGTGGGGTAGGGGTGATTCCCTAAAGTACAGTGGATGGGTGGGGTAGGGGTGATTCACTAAAGTACAACGGATGGGTGGGGTAGGGGTGATTCACTAAAGTACAGTGGATGGGTAGGGGTGGCTCATTAAAGTACAGTGGATGGGTAGGGGTGGCTCACTAAAGTACAGTGAATGGGGTAGGGGTGGCTCACTAAAGTACAACGGATAAGATAGGGGTGGCTCACTAAAGTACAACGGATGAAACAGGGGTGGCTCACTAAAGTACAACGGATGAAATAGGGTTGGCTCACTAAAGTACAGTGAATGGGGTAGGGGTGGCTCACTAAAGTACAGCGGGTTAGACAGGGGAGATTGCCCTGGCACTACCTGCAGCAGAGAGTCAATACGCCGCCGCAGTGACTCCATGCCCATGCCGGCAGACACTGAGCCATCAACTGACGAAGCATCAGACTCGGACGCGCTGTCGCACTGCATTGATGACATTTTTGGCTAAATAATCTGTTGCTAGGCAAGAGCTGAAGTTGGATTTCATGACAAATTCGTTAAAAATTTGGTCAAAAAACTTAATGAAAATGTTTTCATAGGTTTTTGTTGCTTTGATAGAGACACATATTATTTGTCTAAGTTGCAATGAATCTATTCTCCTTAGGTTGAAATTCTTTTTATTCCATAGACTCAGCTTGGATAGAATGAGAATGAGAATGAGAAATGAGAATCAAACTACTTCTTGATAAGGGAACTGCTGAGGCTTACTGGGGGAAGTGCTGAGATGTCAAGGCTTACTGGGGAACTGCTGAGAGGTCAAGGCTTACTGGGGGATACTGAGATGTAAGGCTTCTTGGGGGAATTGCTGGGATGTCAAGGCTTACTGGGGGAATTGCTGGGATGTCAAGGCTTACTTACTGAGGGAATTGCTGGGATGTCAAGGCTTACTGGGGGAATTGCTGGGATGTCAAGGCTTACTGGGGGAATTGCTGGGATGTCAAGGCTTACTGGGGTAATAGCTGGGATGTCAAGGCTTACTGGAGGAATTGCTGGGATGTCAAGGCTTACTGGGGGAATGGGGGAACTGCTGAGATGTCAAGGCTTCCTGGGGGAATGGGGGAACTGCTGAGATATCAAGGCTTACTGGAGGAATTGCTGAGATGTCAAGGCTTACTGGAGGAATGGCTGGGAATGGCCAAGTCTTATGGGGGAATTGCTAAGATGTCAAGGCAAATAGGATACACAAATTATTTTCGTCCCTTGCTTATTGGCCGCCCCAAAGGGGGGCACAAGATTGCTAGTCAATATGCTTAGGATACATAATAAATATATTATTTCTAATACTTATTGACCAAAGGCCAAAGCAATGCATTGAACCTTTAAATTGGAATTCAATCATTGTTTTTGCCAAACAATTGACCAAAGCTTAAAAAAGAATTGTGATTCTTTGTTTTTTTGCTTGCTATATCCTTACTTTCATTTTCTTTATCATTTAACTTCCAAATAACTATATATTAAGTTTTAATTGCTTATGGTTTCATCAGAGATCAAGATCAAACTAAAAGATAATAATCAATTTATCAGCAACATAAAATACTTCCAGACAAATCAGTTATAATATAAGGGGCATATCCAATGTTTGTTTAATAACTGTATTTAATTAAAACAAACTATAGGAAAGTTACAGCTCTCAATAGTCCTTTGAGATAGCATTTGTTTACAATAAATACATATTGCTAGAACTTTGGCTGCTTCCAAATTCTAATGGCAATGCCAGAATCACATGTTTGTTATACAGCTTAGAAAACTATGCTAAAAAGCTCATCTTTAGGCAATAGCAGTAACAGGTTAGTGTCACATTGATTTATATCTGGAGTGTATGCTAAATAAATCAGCTTTTTTTAATAGTTTCTATATAGCCCTATAGGACTAGTACTGTCATGCAACCAAATATGGCAGGTCCCTCTTAAGAATCTAGTGTATAATCACTAATATTAATCTTAATAATCTTTATAAATTACAAAGTTCCTGACTTTATATAATATTCTTGGTTGACTATCTATCAATGACTTCTAGTTCCTATATATTAAATAGTTAGATCTACAAAAACAAGTTTTTATATTATGATATTGTTAAGCTTATCAAAAATAATATTATATAAATATATATGTATTATCTAATATATATTAGATTATTTTAGAATATTTGATTATATTTAGATTTAGATTGAGGTAGAATATATTTGACACTAAAAACATTGGTTCAAAAAGTTAAATTTCAGAGCAGGGATTCCTAGTTTAGCCCACAAGCCTAAAAGTGTCAATTATCTTGAGCTAATGAGTGATGCAACATGCTTTTTCAATAATGACATATTTGATATAGCTCTTACATTTTCTATCAGCTTCATACAATGCACACATGGATTCATTTATCCACTTGTCTATGCATTGCTCTCAAACAAGATAAAAAGTGTATTTCTATTTTAAGAGATCCTATCTTTAATCCTGAGCTAATGTGTATGTCTATACTTGAGTCTATAGGAATAGATGACAGATTTTGAAGTGGCACAGAATGCTATTAATAGAGCTTTTGTATAGTAACAAATGGTTGCTTCATCTTTGCCACTGTATATATAAGAGTTATTAGTTTTAGATCAAAGTCAAGGTAAAATGAGACAAATGGTAGGTTTGCTTTTTGGCCTGATCTTTGGCCTTTGTGCCTCCAATGGATGTTCTTAACTGTTCTATGTAACTAAATAGTACTGCAGCTTATGCTTGCTAACTATTTTGAGGACACTTGGATTGGTTATCCACATGCTAAGATTTTCAATCAAAACCTGGAATTTATGTTAATAGAAATTGGAAGGTCAAATCTACTTGAAAGAAAACAGCACTAAAACATTGCACTATTGTTTTTTGTCTCTTCTTAAGTGTCATAGCCTAACTTTATTCAAATTGCTAAATTAGCTGAAAGCTAAGCAAGAAGCTTAGACAATAAGGTTGAACAACCTATTGCAGATATGCAGTCACAAAAATGCACATGGTACTAATTAGATGATGAGGCATTTAGCCTTAATAATACACTTATAATTACTTTTATTGTTTACCAAAACTTACATAAAGTTTGTTGTTTCTTTGATAGGTAAGTCCCATTTTTGGTCAAAAAGTAGGTTGTATGGCCAGTGTAAATCAAGGGGTTGCATAATATGTATGTACAAAAAACTGATGCCCAAAGTAAAGTGGTCATTAGAAGCTATGGAGCAAAAGATAACCTAACATACAACTTGCTATGTGGTATTGACCACAATCTAAAAGTATAAGCATGTTAATTTAGTTTTTTTATTGATTCAACTTTGTTTTATTTTAGATTAAACTTCTTTGATAATTATAGGTATAGATTTTATGGTAGCAACAGTTTTTATTGTTTATTGCTATATTACTATTTAATTCTGTCTATAGTCAAATAGCCTAGAGAATAAGTTTCTTGGCAATTGTTTTATTATGAGCATAGCAATAAAATTGCACTAGTCAATTGTTATACATCGAACAAAATAAGTTGAGCAAAAATGGATTAAGAAATCATCTCTTAGAGGTCTCTCTTCAATTCTCTCACCCTATTTTCACTCTTAAGCCTTTGTCCACTCTTAGTCTTTCTTCACTCTCAGCATCTCTCTACTCTTGTGTAGCCTCTCTCTATTCTCAATCTCTCTCTGCTCTTAGCATTTTCTACTCTTACCCTCTTTCTACTCTCAGTGTCTTTCCATTCTCACCCTCTACTCTTAGCATCTCTCTACTCTAATGTAGCCTCTATCTACTCTCCCCTTTCTCTACTTTCAGGCTCATTCCACTCTTAGCATCTTTCTATTCTCAGCTCCTTTCCACTTTCAACATCTCTCTACTCTCACTCTCTTTCTACTCTCAAAATCTCTTCACTCTTATGCAGCCTCTCTCCACTCACACCTTTTTTCTACTCTCTAAGAAACAGTGGGTGAGAGTGATTTTTTGACCATAAAATTCATTTTTGACAGTGGGATTGATTGCTCTTCCAAAAAGGATATAACTTTTATTGTCTGGACACTTATCAAATAGCAGTTATCCTGCATTGGTCCCTGCATTGGAGCTTAATAGTTTTTGATAAAGAAAAATCATTAAAATGGCAAGTGTATACCCATGTGTTGTGTGCATATAGTCTGTTATCAATGGAAAAGAAGCTATTAAATGCTTATAGTGTTGCAAAAGACAGCATTATGCATGCAATAGTTGCATTACGCTAGAGTAGTATGCTGCAATAAAATGAGCTTTTCTTGCTATGCAATCGATGCCTTAGGCTAATTGTAGGTATGCTTTCATCTGCACCCTAAGCTGCTCCAGTTGCTACTATGCAGCCAACCTTTCTAGGATCAAGACTAGGTAATAAGCTTATTGACCAAGAGGAGCCATTGCTTCTAGTCTTTCATGTAGAAGTGGAAAAGAGGTTTTTATTTCATTATTTCAATTTTCTGATGCTGAACTTGTGCTCAAAGAATCCATTCACGAGCCTCCAATGTTGGCACCACCTTGTAGCCTTATCCCTGCAGGCTTTTGAGCATATTCCAAGTGCTAGATTCAGCCACAACAAAGACTTGCTAGTGCAGTATATCAGGCATGATCTTGACTACTTGCTGCATGTCAAGAGCTGGCAAAACAGCAACACTTACTATTGTTGCAATAAAACTACACCAAAATGCCTAGGCTCATATGTCAAGCATCAAGACAAAACCAATGACACCTTGAAAGAGCATACCTGCAATTCAGTTGATTAGCCAGTTGAAAAAAAGATTTATTATAGCTCAGGTAAAAGCAGAAACAAAGTGAGTGCCATTCAAATCTGCTTGCATTTTTGTTAAGGAGAAAGTAAGAGAGATCTTAAAAGAAGTATAGACTGATTAATATAGATTCCTAAAGTTGCAATGCTAATCATTCTTATAAAAAGCCATTCCACAGAGCTAGTAATATCCATTTTCAGGTTGATCCTAAGTGTGTGCCCTATACATGCACAACCTCCAACATTTGGTTGGCCATGCAACTTAGTTTTAACAAAAATGCGACATAGTTTTTAGCAAAAAATGCAACTTACATGTAAAAAACCCTAAAGCAAAATTAACGCAACTTTGGGTAAACGGCAGGAGTAACTATGACTTTCTTATTAGGTCAAAATGCCTCATCAGCTACTTAGTACTTCTACTTAAGTATTTTTTGGGTGGGAATTTTTGCAACTTCCTTGATTGGCCGCCAAATTGGTCAGCCTGATTGGCTGACTTGGCTGACTGTTGCACATGTATGGTGTGCCCCTAGATTTTGATTGCTAAACATTATTGTCCAAGAGACAAATAGATAGCACTTTGTTTTTATGTCTACAATATAATGGGAGATCCTATCTACCCAACATATTCTGCACTATAATGGCACATTTGGCATTATCAAGGCACCTTGTATGCAGCTGCACAGCCTTCATAGAGTCATTTGCTATGACAATTGAGAAAATCTGGTACCACTGGTATTCTTTCTAATATCAGGTAAGGTTCAGGCTGAATACCAGGCCTGCTTCTAGCAGGTATGAGAGTTAACTAATAATGCACCAATCCAATTTATCTGCAACTTTGAGTTGGCCACCTAGCAAGCCATTTGGCTAGTTTATCTAGCAGCCTAAGTTTGTGGAATGTGGTTGCTTTTTTCATTATTACCAGGCTATTTTCAGGCAAGTCCAGTCTCTTAGATTGCAGATGCAATATTTAACTTCCCTGATAGTAAAGTTATTAGTATGTATGCTACTTTTGATTTCTTGTCTGCCACTTCTTTGTATGCTAGATGGCCTTGCAGCCTGCACTGCAATGGCAAGAGCAAATTAGCACTTTCTAGAGCTAATGGAATGTGTGTGCAACTTGGCTATAGCACCTTATATGGGACTGAGATACCATTTTCATCTTTGAGTGGTTCACAAGTATGAAAAATACCATGGAGGCTTGACACACATAGCTCAACAAGAGTAGAAAAAAGTGCTGAATTTGTATCTTCTGCTAGCCCTACTTTAGTATAACACACAACAGGTGCAATGTCTGCTATAGCAAGTTCACCAAGGCCACACTATCAGGCATTACTAGCAAATGTATCCTAGGTAAATGCAAGTGAATATTAGGTTTGACATTCTACCAATACCTGGGAGAGGGCACATAGTTGTTGATTGCCATATTTCTTTGGGCCTTTAGCCATATTCATGCATAACCAAAATAGCAGCAAGAGGGTAAAGATGATATATAGCAGAATTGATTAAAATCTTTCCATTTTGCCTGATTTAAGTGGCAACATTTATAATTAATCATTTTATTTAAATTGAGTCATAAATCTAAATTCATTGTTTGCTTAGCAAATAGCTATCATTATCTTTCAGTTTATCTTTTAGTTTACAATCACCACTTAAAATTGAATAAACATGTTATATTTATTTAATATATATTAATACATATATATTTATTTAATTGTTTATTCAATTTTCAATTTTCATTACTGCCCTGATGATGATGACCTACAAGGGTCAAAATATATTGGCCATAATATAAAAGGAAATAAATAAAAGTTAATGTTTGTTCTCTTATTCATAATATTTGATATGATTTAAGTTTTTGCCTAGGTTAGGTAGGATAGGCCTAATCAATACAATTTTTAATCAAGGCAAACAATAGACTGAATAATAATAAAAATTGTAATATCTCTCAAATAATATATTAATATTATTAATAAAATAGGCTTATTCTTATATTATTTTCTACTTTAGGCCCTATATTTTTATTTTTACATTATAGGCATCCCAACCCTAGCCACAGCCACAGATTTTATTAAATTATAGGCTTAATATTTTATTATGCCAATGGGGCCATTTTATTAGGCCTATTATAATAAATAGGCATTTGGCAATAGCCTAGGCCTAGTGTATACCTAGGCCTTAATGGTGGATGACCAAGATGGCCACATACCAAGAACAAGATGGCCATACTCCATAGTTAAAATGTCTAAATAGATAGACCTAAATAATGTTTATATATTTCTTTATTACTAATTAGTCATAATTAGTCTTGGGAATAAATCTTCAAGTCTTAAAGAGATAAATATATTATATATATATTATATATTCCATTTATATATATAAATTATAAATAGAACTAGACTAGGGAGGCTAAACAAAAACTAAAGTCAAAATGATTTCAGTTGTATTATAGATAATTAGTTTCAAATCTAATATTAGGCCTATTGGATTAATCTTTGACAATGATGATTATTTAAACATAATAATTAATATAACTTTAGTTATCAAGTTACAAAACAATGTCAATGGTAAAAAGAGAAATTTAGATATAGGCCCTAGCTCGTAATAAAGATTTAATGTTGTGGCCATCTTGGTATGTGGCCATCTAGGCCTAAAACTAGGCCTAATTGACAAGTGCTAATGGCATGCTATGGCCTATGGGTAGCTTCTTTCTAAGTCATCATATTCCTAGGACCTAGACCTAGTCTGCTAGTGCTAGTCTTTCTCTTAGCCTAGCAGTAGGCAGCCTAGGCATGGTACCACTATGGGGGGGATGGTTGAACAACTAGGCCTAGGCTGATTAAATAGTAAGCATTGGACTATGCTTCATAATGCCTAATATTGATAGCATTCACATCCAATAGGACTCTAGGAGTAGGACTATTGATTAACCTACACGGCCACTGGGCCTAGGCTACAGGCCTACAGTGTATACTGAGTAGAGCAGTATGGCCATGGGCTATATCTACTAGCCTATCTATAGAATACGTCTATAATAATAGAAATTGCATGATAAGGTTTTAAGGTTATGACGAGACTTATTATATTTTTATTTGACTCTTCTTTGCATTTTATTTAGTATATATCATACCCGCTATAGTAAAATCCGACACATCACACATTAAAATATACTGACAGTCTCTAAACGAGGTAGTTTCGAAGAAAGCCTAATGTCGCGCGTGATTAAATAAAAAAGGCTCAGGTAACGGTTTTAATTCGCTAGGCCTCAAAAATACGTCTCGAAATAGGAAATTTAATTGGCTTTTAATAGTTATAACTAAAAGTTTCTGCAGAATAGGGTTATATAGTTTTGTATACTATTCTAAATAACTTTTAGTGAAAATTTTATTTTATTTTTAAATAAAAATTTTTCTTTGGCATAGATATTTTCTATTATTTATTATTTATATTTATTAATTTCGAAGATAAGGATTATTCAATTTTATTAAAATAGCTGCTTATTAAGAATTTTGAACTGTGGGTCTGGGACGTAGGTAGGATTTTTATCATACGTAAAAATCACACGTAGGTTAGGTATGATTTTTGAGACCCTTGATTATTTCTTCAGCGCCAGTGTCGCCAAAGCTGCTGGCATGCGAGTAGTAGTATGTTATAAGGGGTTGCGCCACACTTATTGCTCGGGCGCATTGCGCGCCAGCTCGCTGGATGACTCAACCCCTTATAACATACTACTACTACCAGGAGGTCATGGGTTCAAGTGGGGTGTGATAAATATAAAAATATATAAATATACATATATCTGTGACTGAGGGTGTTGAGGGTGAGGGCATGTGGGGATCATTGGCCTGTGGTATATTTCTCAGAAGACAGAATTTCCGGATTTTTTATACTTTTAAAAAGGGGGGGTGCCCTCGCCCTCATGCCCTCACTCATTTTGAAAATCACTAAAAATAACTGAAAAATGACTAAAAACAGGTGAAAATGGTCTGAAAACAGCGATTTTTTGTGATTTTCTATTTTTTTTAAAAAGTGCAATTTTCACGATTCCAGCTCTAAAACCATGAGAAAGGTTGGATCCTCGGGTCAATTTAATGCAATTTCAGGTATATACAATATGAAAGTGTCATCCAATTCAACGATAGTAAATTTTATATATATAAAATGGCCTTCAGTAAACCATTATTTCTAGGAAATGCTTTAGATATTCAGTCAGCTATAACAAAACTACCACCCATCTTCGCCACTGGAAAATACCCAGGAGAACTTCATATTCCAGGGTATTCTTTTGCAGGTTACGTAGTGGCCTGAGTGAGGAAGTCAATGTCCTTGCTAGTCATCAAATAAGCACTTGTTAAAGTTTCTATAGTAAAAATGGAGCAAACAATTCGAGAAATTCTTCTGAAACCAATTGATGATAAGGTTGGGCATGATCAAATTCTTCATGATCTTTTCCAAGAAGAGTTAATAATTTCACACAAGATTAAAGTTATTCAAATGAGACTAGGCAGACTATATGAAATATTAGCAGAAAATTATTTTGGATTCGAGAAGGTAAAAAAGATAGACCTGGTTCACGTTGAGCGAAAGATTGCATTAGAGCTTAAATCTTCTGATAACACGGACAATTCATCAAGTCGTGAAAGGAATTATCAGAAACTATTAGACTATAAAAATTCTTATCCCACCTATCAGTTGTATTATGTATGCATCAATAGAACTACAAAGGAACCTAAGAATATTTTACTAGACAATGGAATCACCCTTATAACAGGAGAATTTGCATTGAAATTTCTTTATGGTGATCAATACAAAAACATTATAACCAACATTAAACAAGTGCTTAGTGATTGGCGACACCTTCAAATTGCGGGAACTCCGTCCGATTCTAGTACGTCAATAACAGCCTCAAGTACCACTTCAGTTGAGAAATCTTCTGAAGGAACACAGGTAATTCCTGTTCCCAATCGGACTTCGTCCGCGAACCTATGGTTCGATGGTAACAAGCTTGAGGACATGGTGGAAATCCGCAGCCAAGCTCCTAAGTCCGAACGAAGTTGACAAGGATATGGAGAAGGTTCAGAGACTTAATGGGGGTGGGGCTGAAGGATCTGGTCAATCCTGATGAAGCCTTAAGATAAAGTCCAGCCTCTTTCGAAAGATTGAGGAACAACTGCCGGGTACAAATTTAGACAAGAGACTCAATCCAATTACAGACCGGCCTCGGTATGACAGTCTACCAATTAACCCAATCGATTGGACTGCTTACTATCATGACAAAAACTATAGAGATGCTGAAAACACTTCTTCAAATCCAGAGGAAGCTCTAGCAAAGAAGCATATAGCTGATGAAAAAATGATAGCTGATTTAGATGCTATTCCAACCAGTGACTTGTCTGTGAAAGAGAGACTCATTCGAAATCTAGTAAAGCGTATTATCAAGGCTAAAGTTCGGTTTGGATTAGGCATTCATACTCACAACCCCAACAATTGTATAGACTGTCTAACAATTTATGGTAAGGGTCTTAGCTATGAAGATGCAGTAAAATTGCATAAAGAATATCGAAAGCCAAGAGTATTTAGAAAAATGATTCACTATGCAAAAGACACAATTTGGCATGCAGATATTATTATCCTTCCTCCTGAAAGAGGTTACAAATATGCTCTCACTATCATAGATGGTTTTACACGTTACGCCTGGGCAGTTCCTTTGAAAACAAAGACGGGAGCGGAAGTTGCAGAAGCTTTCCAAAAAGTATTTAAGGAATCAGGAAGACGATCAGAGAGACTTTGTGTAGATGAAGGCAAGGAGTTTTATAATCAGCATATGTACAAGCTATATTCGTTTTCAAAAGACAACATTAGAAAGAAGGATGAAAAGGGTGAATATATAAACAAGATGTTTTCAATTTATGGCGAGTCCAAGAATGCAATGATTGAGAGGTTCAATCGTACTCTCACAAATAAACTCTGGTTTGAATTTGATCTACAGGGTAATCAGAAGTGGCTCCACACATTGCCAGCTATTGTTGAAAAATACAACAACACAATCCATTCTGAGATTCTGATAACTCCTTCAGAAGCATCTAAACATCCTGAGCGAGTACCAAAGCCAACTTTCGAGTATTCAAATGGAAACCAAACTTCAAAGTAGGTGACAAAGTTCATATCTATAGATATAAGGAGCACTTTGAAAAGGGTCGAAGAGGATATTGGAAAATTTCAGAAGTGTTTAGGATAAAGAAAATAGTTTACTCCAATCCCATAACCTACATTATTGAGGATGAGAATGGAGAAGAAATTATTGGATCATTTTACAAATCCCAGCTTCTACCAGCAAATTTTTCAACTAAAAATGAGCGCCTATCGAACAAACTGCAAACGGGCGAAAGGTCAGATTGAAACGTCTGATTCACAACTACTAGCTGATAAAGAGGGTGAAGGAATTGGTGATATGATCAGTGGTGTCACAAACTTTTTATCAAATCATGGAAGTAAAATTGTGAGTGGAGCTGATGCAATAGGTAAAACAGCTACCACAGCGAAGAACATATTCGATGCGAAGAAATCATACAGTGACATGTCTAAAGCAGGTGAGGAACTGGAATATATTAAAAAGAAACGTAGAGATAAAGAAGCAAAGAAAAGAATGGAAGAAGAGCAACAGATAGCTTCTCAATCAAATAAGGCTATTCAAGATATTGTTAAAAAGGCTCTAGGAACAGCAGAACAGTCTCAAGTGTCTTTGAGACAAGGCAATGGTTTGAAGAAATTCTGACCTTAAAAATGAGCGAGAAAAACACTGAAGCAAGACTCAATCGATATGTTCGAGAGGGAAAACCAAGATATGTTACTGTAAATAAGCAAAAGCAATATCTTTCTAAAGAGAAGATTCGAGAATTGCAAGAGAAACAGAAAGAACATGAAGGTGGAATAATTCCTCTATTAGGCTTACTACCAGCAATTTTGGGTGGTATCGGAGCAGCCTCAGGAGTTGGTACAATGATTGCAAAAAGTGTTAATACAGCCAACAATGCTAAACTAATAAGACAATAGAAAGCATTGAACGGCAAAAACTAGAAGAGTTGAAAAAGGCTCAAGGGAGTGGAGTATTAGTTGATGCGGCTAAAAGAGTCGAACAAGTACCCAGCGAAGCAGTCAAGTGGCTGCTAAAGACTTTTAAAGTTGAAAAGGAGAAACAGGGTAATGGGATAATTCTTAGACCTCATGAAGCTTAGTTGAAATTTCTCTTATAAAAATGGAGAACAAAAAGGATATACTGAGCATATATGAGGACAAAACTTTTAGCTTTTTCAAAAAGAAAGAAGACTATATTAAGATTTCTCCAACTCCAGGTAGCACTAATAATCTCAATGTTGCAGGAGGTCAAATAGTTCATGAAGTCAATTCAACAGAGTCATACATTCTCATGTCAGAGGCATTCGGTTGTATAAAATACTCAATAACACAACGAGATAACACCGACTTGAATACGAACATTACTCTAGAACATAATTGGCCTATGAGACTTTTCTCTCAACTCATAGTTGACATTGGAGGAACAAAGAAAGTCTATAATGATCCTGGAGAGTATGACACAATCTTAAAGTCCGTAATGTACTCAAAATTAATGAATGAAGTTGGAGAAGCATACGGATGGATTCCAGACACTGGAGATGCTGGGACTGTTTCTGATATACCTCTAGCAAACAACGCAGATGCTGAAGCTGTGAGAACTGCAGCAATCGCTATGAAAAATAGACTCAATAAGAAGGATTCGAATACTGGATACATTAGGAGGCTTGAAAATTATAACAATGTCACTAATGCTCCAAACAGAGGTGGAACAATCAAACTATCATTAACACCTCTCATTGGGTTCCTTGATTGGCAGAAGATTAGCAAAGGAATTAAATATAAATTCACATGGACAAGAAAGACTAACGATGCTGAAATTTTCTTTGGAGCTGCCGGGACGGAAGCTAAGTTAACTATTAATAGCTTTGAGATTTGGATCCCTGCTATTACTTTGTCACCCAGTGCTGAAGCAGCTTTTCTAAAATCACTCAACAAGGACATTACAGTATCATTTCCAGAGAGGGTAACGGTTCCACCACAACTCATTCAAGGAAGTCCATATACATGGAACATAGCCAACATCTCCAATATGCCACTTGCAATCTTTGTAGCTTTCAAATATGACGTAAACAACCCATCATATATAGTTAATGATCACAAGTATGTGTCTTACAAAACTGGAGCAAATTCAGTGAAAATAACCCAGCTTCAAGTCAGATTAAATCAGGTGATGTATCCGAATGATTATGTTGAAATTGATCCAGTAGCTCAAGACATTCACAGAGCGTATGAAATGTACGAAGACATCTGCAGCCGTTTCGGTGTAACTCCTCCATTCAATAAACAAGACTTTCTAACCATCTATCCAATCTTTTGCTTTGATCTAACAGCTCAAGATGAGTTTCTGGTCAAGAGTGGAGTGAATATTCAATTATTTATCAAGAAGTCAACAAATGTTGAGCTGACTGCTTTTGCACTAATTCTTGAACAAACAAAGAATGTAATAAAAGTTACCAGTGAATATCAAATGACCCGCGTCGAATAAGGTCATTTTTTCTTTTTTTAAATGCCCAAAGTAAAATTTCAGCATGATCCTATTTTCCCTAATCCTCTTTTATGTTGTATTATCGGCGCTACAAATACGGGTAAAACATATTTACTATTCCATATTCTTACAAGTCCTGAAAAACTAGTTGACTTTAATGAGTTAGTTTTATATGTTCCCAGAGCATCTCAAATGGATCCAGAGTATCAGTTTCTAAAGCATGGCTTTGAAAATGGTCTCCCACCTTCTCTTATCAACTCCCTCTATCATGTCTACCAGGTGAGTGAGGATGCATCTCCTGAAGATATTAAGCATATTTGTAACGAGGCAGCCGACCTTGGTGGAGTGCAAAGCACATCAGAAAATTCAGAAGTAATAGAGAAAATTTCTGTCACTCTTTCCCATACTCCAAATGAAGAAATTTTTCATAATGGACTAAAGACATGTGTGATATTGGACGATGTTTTGGGAGAGGCTAATCAAACATTTCAGGAAAGTCTGTTTCAGAGAGGCAGGCATGGAAACTGTTGTGGTTTTTATCTAGCTCAAAATTTTACCAAACTAGATCGCAATACTGTCAGGGAGAATACGACATGTTACATAATCTTTAAACAAAAAGATACAAACTTAAATCACATTGCTAGAAATATAGAAACGAATTATGAACCCGCTATATTCAAGGCTAAATGTAGAGAGGCTTGGAAAAAGAAGTATGGCTATATCTATATAAATACAAGAGCTGATGAGGATGAGCAAGATTTGTATAAGGATGTTCTAACTAAAATCCCATTGTAAAAATGACTAATGAATATATAAGAGAACTCATTAATTTAGCAAAGCAGCGAGAAATGTACAAATCCAGAAATGATGCTCAACGCTATTTGAAAATTGGAGAAGAGAGTTTATATGCAAGAGTGGCTCCATTAGCTCAAAAACCTGTCACAGAAAAGCTCGATGAATTTATTGATGTCAATGCCAACCTTGTTGATAAACTTCAGAATCAAAAAGTTCCAGTTCCGCAATCAAGTACACCAAAAGGCCGATTTGAACCCTAGAAGTATTTGACAAAATAATTGAAGAAATTGAAAGATTCAATAACTCAAAGACCAGCGCCTAGTATACGGATTCAAAAAACTGATGCTGGATATATATTTGGATCATCTGTAATAGATGTTGAATTCCATGAACAAGGTCGAGACATCATTGTCAATGAAGTTCGAATGCCATTTTCTGAAGATCTTGAAGAGTTGTTCAAAATGCCTAAAGTAACTGAAAATGGTGAAGAGCTGAAGCAATTCAAGATGCAAACATTGCAGGATTATGTTAACCTCATTGAACATTGTAAAAATCCAGCGGCCAAATCAAGTGGGAATTATAAGCAAGCAGTAAGGATATTGAAAGATAATCCACCAGGATATCGAGTAAAACCGGGATCTGGACTCAGTGAAAGAGTGTTGACATTACTAGCCGCAAAAGCAGGGACATAACAATGTTGATAAAGAGCTAGTAGAATTACTTGCTTAAAAATGGAAAAAGAAATAGAAAAAGTCAACATCCTCTTGAGTAAAAAGTTTCAACGCACATTTGACTTCTTTTCAATTAAAAACCCATTTCGACAAACTCTAGGCACTCCTATAAATTTGTATGAAGATCGAGAATACGAAGCTGGTATAAAAAAGTTTGCAGTCTTTGATGCTATTAACAATATTGAAGGAGGCAATAATGAGTTGCGATACTCGAGGGATAGTGGTAGAACATGGAAAAAATAAAGATTCAAGGATCTTGGGAAGTTAAAAGTCTGTCAAGCGAGATTCAAAGATTGCTAACAGCTGCAAATGATTGGAAAGAGGGGGCTATTGTTTTCAGTGCAAGCCTAGACACGCGTAGAGTTGAGTTACGGTTAGCCACAGAGTATCAAGTTGATTTCAGGGATGCACATTCCAATAACTTTAGAAGACTGTTGGGATTCAATTCGAAGTGTATTTGAAACCATTTGAGAGAGCTCCAAATCCAGCTCGGATAGACGGAGCTAGAAGTGCGATCATGGTTCGTTGTCTCAATATCAAAGGGGGTTTTATCACTGATCCAGCCAATGGAATCATTTAATTGATAAGCAAATACTTCTTTCAATTCCATCGTTCTCTGTCCCAATGGGAAGTAAAATTATTCAAGAACCTGCAAATCCTGTGTACCTACCACTAACTACAAACATGTTGAGCACATTCGACTTTGTCATCGAAGATGAGTCTGGTGTTCTATACGACTTTGATGGCGAGGAAATATTTATAAATCTACACGTACGACAAATATGAGTGTTAAAAATGAGCGAAGCTGAGACATGGAATGCATTTAAACAAAAGTTTGGACTGACACTACGACTAATATTGATCTGATAAATTGGGCAAAATATCTCAAGTTAAAACCATTTCGCTATGCCATGAGAGATGAAATTGTTGATTTACCACAGTATGGTTACTTTATGACAAATATTCACACTTCGAAGAACGGGTATACATCATTCAGCTATATTTTCAGCTCCTGATAAGGTTTATTTTTTTGATTCCTATGCACTACACCCCACACTGGAAATTATGGAAAAGTTTAATCACACAAAGAATAGAATATGTGGAGACATGGAAAAACAAATTCAAACTTTGATAAGAAATATTTGTGGTCAAATGTCGCTGTACTTTTTACACGAATCGATAAAGGAGATAGCTATAATGAAATTTTGCAGCAATTAAAATGAGTTACAAGAATACTGCAATCAATTTGGTTACTCGTCAAATTCAAATGATATAGCGCCTGGAATAACAATAGCGTTAGCTGATGATCGTACATCAATGAAAATGAAGGATATAAGAGAGAGGAAATAGATAATTTATTGTTAGCAAAGAGAAATGTTGCAGACTCTTAATTCAAAGGAAGATAGTGACCAATGAATAATCAGCCATGCTACAATTAATTGACGATGCTCATGGGCGCTAAACAATGTCTACACAAAACCGAAATTGACACTAAGATGTATTCTAAAAACCGAAATTTACACTTTGTAGCAGAAAGGCAAGGTACTGTGGGGGTACAGAGAGTTCGAAATTAGTCAATATTCTTCATTACTGACTTCAACGCTTCCCATCCTGACATGAAAGTGACCGCTTCTCATAACTCTTCAGCAGCATATCATGTTGCAGATTCAAACCAGCTTCAGAATGGAGCAGTGTAGATGACTGCAGACAAGCTGGATACGATTCAATTTCTGAAAAGAGCTAGGAAAGTTGTAGAGATAAAGTTGGAAGGAGAGGTGTGGCCTGGTTGTCTGTTAGTGTGAGCCTAAATGGAAAAACTGGACACCTGTTGAACAAAGTGCACCCATTGAAGCTACGAAGAGGCAATGCACATCTTAGGAAAAAAATACCCAATCCCTCATATTATTTCCATTATTCCTCTAATTTTTCTGGTTCCGTAAAGCTTACAAAATTGAATTACTTGAGAGACAAACAGTGGTTAATGATTTAGTGTGGCCTATAGATAGACTTCAAGCTGTACCAAAGCTATACGTAGACAATGCACTTGAATCAGTGGAGCTGCGACTTAAGGCGGGGACTAGGTTTCAATCTTATACAGGATATATTCCCCACTAGCAACACGTCAAAAC
>NIVC01003179.1:0-113658 GCA_002269645.1 Macrostomum lignano
TCGGTCTGCGCAGTTTTGTCATGCCGCTTGAGGGCCAGCAACTTTCATCTGAGAGACTGAAACCTATTGTGTTTATTGGAAATTTGGAGTTCTTACAGAAAGAGTGGCAGTCGTTAAAGAACTTCCCGAAGTTGTACATGTTCCCCGGCTCGCCCATGAACCGCGTCATCCTGCGCAGCGCCAAGATCAACCTTTGCGACATGTGCGTCATTATGAGCGCAAGTCCAAGTGAAAGAGCAAATGGATCCCTACCTAATCGGACAAGGAGGTCGTGCTGTGCACTCTCAACATTAAGGCCGATGTCATTTGCCGACGAACTGGATACAAGCGTTCAGCCCAGATGCAGGCATTTCAGAGCAAGGATGCCCAGGCGAAATCCATGATGTCCAAGGTCGCCGTGCCGATTCTCACCGAAATTTTCGTGCGGAAAAAACATCCAATTCTTAGACCAAGACGACAACGACTCGGACGAGGAGGAAATCTACAACTCTCAGCCGTACGCCTGCGGCAACGCGTTCACTACTGACGTCCTGGATTCGCTCATGTCCACAGTGTTCTACAACATGAACGCCATGACCCTCATTCGAACTCTGGTGACCGGTGGTGCAACGCCAGAGATGGAGGTGCTCATGGCGGAAGGCCTCAGCATGGACGGTACGGAGGCTACTCCAGAGATTGAGGCCAACAGAAACCGTTGCCGCATCATGCAGCTGTCGATGTTGGACACCAGGCTGCGCCCTACGGCCAGTTTAACCTACGGCGAGCTGTTCCTGGCGTTCTGAAATCGCACGGTATTCTCTGCTTCGCGTGTCTACCGGTACAGGGACAGCTACAATATGGCGAGCCGCAGACCACGAAGCGCGTAGTTGTCACGAACCCGCCA
Source organism: Macrostomum lignano (assembly GCA_002269645.1). Lineage (NCBI taxonomy): Eukaryota > Metazoa > Platyhelminthes > Macrostomidae > Macrostomum > Macrostomum lignano. The sequence continues at coordinate 884 of NIVC01003179.1, forward strand.
GCCGAATTCCGGCTGCTTAACTCCGATTTAGTGTACTGGCTTGGTGCCGTTCCAGTGATGAAGTACAGCTTCATCACAGGAGTACATGTAGCACAGCTAACATCGTGTGAGAGTAGGTCCCGTACACTGCTCGGACCACAGTTTTAATTTGTTATTTTTGCAGTAAGTTTTTGGACAATTTTCATTACCCTTAAAATTAAGCCAATTAATGAGGTCACAAAGGATCATATTTTGTTAAATTAAAAAGAAAAGATATAATCCTTTATGGAGTAGCTAATTCAAGGTCTGCGTAAGATGAGTAAGAGATTTTTGTTGTTTTTTGACGATGATTGGTCTTTCAGATAGTATGATGGTTTTAAAGATGGGAGATTTAATGCTCTGCGATTCCTAATTATCGGTCGATGAGATTGAACTGTCGAATTTTCCTCAGATAATTCGATTGAAGCTCGAGTCTCATTTTATGTTTTTCGATTTTTACTTTAATTGGGTTGCGTTTTTTTTGCTTCTTTAATTAGCAAGCCTCACAATTTTCAAGTATTCCGAGCCCAAAACTGCTGCTTTACTGCTTTGCTTCTGACATGCACTCTTTTACTTTCCCTCTTAGATGCAAGGCTCACAGTTTTGGAAATTGAAAACATTGCCAGTAGCGCAACCAGAAATTTGTTGAGGGGGGGGGCGGATTCTGGAAGGTGGCTCTGTTTTTTGGTGAAAATTCGCTTGGCCCCTTTGATTTTTTTCCGGTCTCCGCCTTAAGCCTTAGGCGACCGCCCCCCCCCCCCTGGTTGCGCCACTGAACATTGCGAGTTGTTTTTGTATAAAAATCCAATCGTTTCTTCCCTTGCATCTATTTATAACAACTTGAAAATGTTCAATTAAATTTACTTCTTTTAATGGTACGAAATGCCTGCCCCCTAGCCTAAAACTATAACGCTCTAGCAGTATACTGCAATGGTCCTTTCCTAAAACCTGTGTGCCGCCGAATAGTGCCGTGACCGACCTTATTGTCGTGATCTTTTTTTTTCTACTGCACTATATGATGCATCTATTCTATCTTTTCGTTTAAATTTCAAAATACCATCGACGTTTAAACATTGAGGGATGAAATATAGAATTAAGGCATAGCATAACTGATGCAACAGTCGACCGAGCTGAATTTTAAATTTCAAAAGATTAAATTCATTTTATAACTGTTTAACACCACGAACAAGATCATGTGTATTTTAGGATTGGTTCAAACAATAAAAGTTCGGACTGTAAGCATTCAGGATCGATTGCTATGTACGTAGTTTTACAAGCATCTAACAGTTTAATGTAGTGTTTCACAAAATCAATGTATTTATTCACATATAATAATTTTTTTCTTTCGACAGAAAATAAATTTGGAACGAATGTTTAGCTAGGTGTCTTTATATATTTACATGTAAGCCGTATTTTTGTTGTCATCACCTCTGAGCTCTGGCTCAGCTTAGTTAAGCTAAATGAAGTTAATCTTCCTGTTTTTAACTGTGAAATGAAATGAAATCATATATAGCCAAAAACGAAGAAATCTGCTGGGATAAGTTGCCAGATGATTGCCAGAGCAGAGGTAAGTAATATAGGGGCCATGCAATGTGTAGTACATGAACTGTAGATAGGGTAGTACACGGAAACCGTAGTAGTAGGATCCCTTAGACTTGGAAAATATCTCAAATTTAAATATCCGCTCGAAGTCGAAGGAATCATTAAAAGAGACCAGACTTGAGCAAAAAGCGAATAATTCCAACTAAAATTAATTATTTTTTTCAGTAAACCATATTGTGTCAGGAACGCGGAATACATTCGATAATGATCCTTGTTACGTACATTCGAAAAGGAGGATCAGAAAGGAGTTATATTTGGAAATTTGATTGAAATGAAATGAGTCACATTACATGATCCTTTGTAGTGTTTCAATTTTGTCATAACTTTGATTGTTTAAGCTGTCAAGGCTCATGCATCCAGGGAAATTTAACCATAGGCAGACGGATGGCCGTTTTCGTCCATTCTGTCTACCTCCAAGCTAGACGGCATAAATCAATCTCTATGGGCCAGATTTGTTGGATTTTTTACCACAGCCGTTCCGACGACTAGAGGCCGAAAACGGCCATATAAATATTATGTATAAGGACTACTGACTGCTATATATAACCATATTTATAATCAATAGAATTTCATTCCTTCATCTAGGCGGGAACGGTGGTAGCAGCAACATTTATGATCGTAAATTTGAAAACTGTCTATGGCTGTTTTCGGCCTATCCGTCGGGAACGGTTATAAGCGCCTAAAACTGCAGTCAAATAGAGGTTAAAGAGGTGAAAATTTGCTTAATTTGAAGTTGCGATTAAAATTGACCCAAGTATATGTATTATCGGGAAAAAGTAGTCTTTATTTTGACGAGCTCTGTTTTTTTTAAAAGTAAAAAATACTTCTTTAATACTACTTATAAATTTTACAAGTCACGTCTAAGCTCGCAACCTTTCAGTTGTTATAATAAGATAAAAATTTAAACAGCCAAAACAATGTTTAGCGTGCTGATCGATCGCGCGGGCTCGATCATTGAGATCTAGATCGGCCTACGGTTCAGGCCTATCTGGAGTCTAGACTAAGCACTACTTTTTATGACTCATGATTGCAAGTAACAGGATTAAATGACTCCCTCACGAATATACATCTAGGCATAATAGTGTTCGTTGGTTATTGAAGTTAAAGAAATGTGCATAAATTGTAAAGCAGCGCTGGTTTTATTTTTATCTATTTTTCAATTAATAAATGTCTCCTTTAAAATAGGCCTAGGCCCCTACTTGTTAACATCCACTATACCAATACTAGTAATAATAACAAAATTAGTTTTGTTACTCTATAATAGCAAAATTTTAACTTAGGATAAGCCTAAGCCTATTTTATTTCTGTGTAGCATTTTAATAAATTTATAGGCCTAGGCAGACTAAGGCAGTGCATATCCCCACGGTACTGTAGGAATAATTTCTGTCTTATTCCAACAGTACTGTGGGAATAATTTTCTGCTTATCCACACAGCACACTAACAAGATAGCTGCCCCATCTTTTACATATGCCATGGTAATAATTTTCTGCTTATCCGCACGGCATACTGACAAGATAGCTGCCATATCTTTTACATATATATGCTGTACGTGAATAGTTTATAGCTTTTTAAAGGGAATTTAAATTGAGGATACTAAGAAGCTGTTGATCTGGATCAACACCATGACCAGCGTTTTTGGCATTCTTTTGTCTTACGATGCCTGCTATGCATTTCAAATGGACGGCCCCTGTTCGTTTTATGATGCCCATAGAAAGCATATGGCATAGGCGTGATGGTGTAGTTTCTGTATAATTTTTGTTTTATAGCTATACACATATTTTGTATTTCGTATACTTGATAGATTGTTGTTCATTAATGAAAGGCAAGTTATATATTCTGTTTCGTTTTACGATGCCTTTGGTGTAATTCAGTCTATTATAAGCATCGCAAAACGAAAGTGAGGGGGGTTATTTTGGGTCCTTAAATTGGTTTACCACTTTTGTCTCCTCTTCTTTATCAATTCTCAGGACTCTTCATATAATGTATAAGTTCAAGTCCAAGAGTGCTGCTATAATATCCATTTCGTTTAGCAATGCCCCAGACGTTGTAATTATTCATAAGGCATCATAAAACAAAACTGATTATAATGGCTCGATAGCTTCAGTTGCTAATGAGGGTGGACACAATGTTAAAGTATGTGAGTCGTGACATTTCCGTGGAAATACAGTTAGAAGTACAAACCAACTGTGTGACTGAATTTAAGACCTCTGAAACACTGCTCTCTTCCATTGTAAAGTATACATTTTTAAACCCTTCTTGCTTATTTAACATGGGCATTGTAAGACGAAACAGATACAATTTTGGGCATCATAAGATGAAAGAATGCTGCGTTTTTTTGTATTAAAAAAGCTATTAAATCTTTATTTCTATTAAACAAATTGTCAAGCAAAGTTATGTTGTTAGGCCTATACTGCACTTAAATCGTAAGTGCTGAACTAAATTATCCCACAGCACATGTAAAAGATAGGCCAGCTATCTTGTCAGTGTGCCATGCGGATAAATAGAAAATTATTCCCATGGTACCATTGGAACAAGACAGAAATTATTCCTATGGTACCGTGGGGATAAGCACTGCCAAATTTATATGACTGTCATCTTTGAGTATACTATTAGGGCCTAATGTTACAAAATATTTTTAATAGGACCATTAGGCAATTAAAAGTTAGAACTGGCTTGAGCAAGGAAGTGAACTTCTTAAGGCTCATTCCATATAAGATGGACATATTTGGAAAATAGAAAAAAGTCAATATTTTTGCTTGCCATTGCCTAATTAGCCTATTTTTTTACCAAATGTTTATATTGTGCAATATATACAATCTAAGAATAAAGGAATGGTAAAATGTTGGATTAGTATGTTATCAATTGGCAAAAAGTCATTTTTGTAAAAATTTGGACATTTTTCGAAGCAAAAGACATCATTAAGATTTTGTACCTTTTAAAAACAAATAGAAAGCTTTTGAAGGTTGAAACAAACTATAGATAAAAGTATAGTACTTGCATCATCAGATAAAAGCATTGGTGACCAAATAATCTATTATATTTTTAATGTATTAGTACCTCAAAGTTACTGAATTGACAGAAAAAAATATGTTACGACCATAATGTTACGACCATAAGGCTGCCTTTTCTTTTGTATCTTTGTTGCCTTTGAGTTTATATATTCTAATAAAAGAGTATGATTTCTAAAGATGTTCTTAGTCAAATTTTAAAAATGTATTGCAAAATATCAAAAATGAAAAATGTTATAAGACTTTTACCTTTTAGTTTCTATATGTCAAAAATCCTGTCGTTACGACCATAAGTGTCATTTAAGGTTTAATAGCATCTATACTAATGATGATATCTATATGAAACTCTATAAATATATTCTAGACAAAATAATCTTTCATTTAAAATATTGGTTTAGTATATTCTATTATTAGATTTCATTTTATAAGTAAAAATAACCTGTCATGTTACGACCATGCTTATATGGAATGAGCCTTAATACTTCTGATTTTAATTTTTATAAAATTGTTTTTTTAATTATTAATAGTATAGGCAGTGGCAGATCTAGAGTTTCATTTTGGAGGGAGGGCAGTCCAAGTTTTGGGTGTCAATAAGGAGTATGAGAAGCGCCAATTTTTAAGCTAAAAGGTCCAAAAAATGTGTGTAAAGGGCAAAAAATCAAGCTTAAGGGCCCAAAAAAGGCATTTAGATGTGAAAAATCAAGTTTAAGGGGTGTAAATTTAGGTTTTTTTGGGGGGTGCTATATGTTTTGTCAAGCTATTTGAGGGGGGCAGCCCTATCTCCCCCCACTCCTCCCCTAAATTTGTCCCTGAATATAGGTTAAGCCTAAATTAAAGACTAGTGAGAATTTAAAACTTATAAATTTCTAACTTTTGAGTATAAGGCCTATAATAGGCCTATCATAGATAAAATATTAATATTCTCAAATTGTTTATTAAACTATTTTTTCAATGTTTCTCACATTTTCTCTATTTTAGAAGCATGTTTAGATATCCTTCAAGCTATAAAACAGTAAAAGTAATAACATTGTTTTTTGAGCACTTTTTCCATCTTTAGCAATTCCTAAAAATTCTTAACATTTTAAGGGCAGCCTCCTAATATAGTGTTAAAGACTTGATAGTTAATGGTCTTAGCAAAAACATAAGTCTAGTTACTTAGACTTCCTTTCCCTCTAACCAATTCATCCCTTTGGACCATAGACACTTCCAATGGTTTCCATGCATTTTGGTGCCCATGCTTTTTGGTGCCCTAGTTTATGACACCAAAATGATGATAATAAAAAAGAAATTCTATAAAAACTATAATAAATACTTTACAAAACATTTGATATTCCTAATAAAAATAGTACATGTTAATTTTGTTAAACTGGTGCATTTCTTAAATTTGGAAAAAAATGGCTAATTTAACTGCATGCATTTGCTATACGACGTACCATGTAAATATGCAATATAAGCTGGCTGCACTTAGCAAGCGTGCTAGTGCTATGAAGACTTAGTTTGGTAAATTTGAAATCCATCAACAATGCTACATGTAGCTTTGATGGAAATTATGAAATATGACAATTCTATACATGTATTTTAGTTAGTATTGATTTTTTGAATCATACAAATGTTTCTTTTCACAAAACTGCCTAAGAAATGAAGCAAATATTATTTACTGAACTGAAATATTTTGGGGCATAACTTTTGAACCAAAATCTGTAAGATTTTTTACAAGCGCATTTGGGACATTATTTTGAAATTTTGATGCGGCGGAGATGTGGCTATAGCGTCATGGTCAAGTACATACAATCAAGTAATCAAAAATCATTTTTTAATTAAAACACTAGGTCAGCTTAACAAAATGACCTTAGTTTTTCAAAGTAAATAAGAACTAAAAAGACAAAGCACTTATTACTACATTAGGGCTTAATTTCTATATTTTTGTGTCCAATTCTAATGTATAATTTGGGCACCGAAAAGCAATTTGGGGCACCAAAATGCCAGGCACCAAAATGCCAGGCACCAAAAAGCGTGGATACCCTTCCAACAAGCATTAGTGCCATGTCAAACAATACATGTCTGATTTATCCTTTTTGTTTGCAACTTAGCCTTGTACTTTTCAGTTAGCCAATTCCTTTTGTCTACCATGCTCTTCTCTACAGACAATCTCAGCTGTTAATTTATCACAAATATTTCAGCTAACCTGTTTGCTAGTTAATATAAATAATATAAGTTTAACTTATAGCCTTTACTTCTTTTTTGCCCCACTCTAGTTTAAAGATGGAAAAAAGTGCTTAAAAAACAGTTGTTAATTTTATTGTTTTAATAGCTTAAAGGATGTCTAAACATGCTAAAATCAGCTTCTAAAGTGGAGAAAACGCAAAAAACATCCTCTAAAAACAAGTGGCTGACAAAATTATTGATACTCATAGTCTGTAACAACTACTCTCTTGACTTGTTCGAGGATTTATTAACCCTCAACAAGATTACCAACACTTGTAGTCTGTAACAACTACTCTCTTGACTTGTTTAAGGATTTATTAACCCTCAACAAGATTACCAACATTTGTAGTCTGTAACGACTACTCTCTTGACTTGTTCAAGGATTTATTAACCCTCAACAAGATTACCAACACTTGTAGTCTATAACAACTACTCTCTTGACTTGTTTGAGGATTTATTAACCCTCGACAAGATTACCAACACTACTCTCTTGACTTGATCTGCTCACGGCTAGTGCAATTGCAAACACCTTAGATAAACCAATGGAGCATACACCGACAAAAATTTGATTAGCATCTATCTTAATAGGAAATTTGCTTTGCCTATTAGGCCAGTTAGAGCTATTTGGAACTATGCCACAGTCTCCATTTAGACACGCACAATATGGTTGGCTGACTTATGTTTCTAATTGTCAAATATGACAATAGAATCATTCAGCCCATTGACACACTAAGCAGCTATGATAGACTATATGCTAATGATAGTCAAACCTCTTGCACACAATCAGGATGCAACAATTTTTCAATTGTCACCTGTATGGAGGATGAGCACAGCCTCACATTATGGACGCTACAATGCCTCCAAAAAGCAGATCAATTCACCTTGCAATTTTGAGGCTTTATTATCCCTCAGATTAAAGATTGACCCACATAGTCAAATAAAAGTGACTACTCTTAGCAGCTGCCTTGAGCCACAACAGATGCAAGGGTTTGTAGGTTAGCATTTTCAGTCAACTGCTCAACTCTAATTTATTGGCTGAAGCAGGGTTCCATTATCCCTTGCTGGTGGCCATATACCAACACTGCAGACACTTTAGACAACCCAATGGAGCATGCTCTAGCAAGAGCTAGAATAACGTCTATCTTAAAAAAGAAACGCTACCTTAGAACTGGGCTAGTAAGAGCTTTTGGAACCATGCCATAGCTCCATCTAGACACCCAGCTGCACTAGACAGGGTAATCTGATATACTAAATAACCATGACAGACTATATGCCATTGGGAGTCAAACCTCTCTAGCACAATAAGAATGCAATAGTTTGTCAAAGAGCCAACAAAGCTATCACCTGCAAGGAGGGTGGGCAGAGCCTCACATTACAAGCACTAGCGTTTGTTGATATATGGCACTTCACCCCTCACAGTTTAGCTTAGTAGTTACCTTGAGTCCCACTAGAAGCAAGGATTGATTATCTATTGCAGGTCAGCATAGCAGTTGCCTTGAGCCACAACAGAAGCAAAGATTGATTATCCATCACAGGTCAGCATAGCAACTGCCTTGAGCCACAATAGAAGCGAAGATTGATTATCTATCGCAGGTCAACATAGCAGCTACCTTGAGCCACAATAGAAGCAAAGATTGATTATCCATCGCAGGTCAACATAGTAGCTGCCTTGAGCCACAACAAAAGTGAGGATTGATTATCCATTGCAAGTTAGCATAGCAGCTGCCTTCAGCCACAACAGAAGCAAGGATTGATTATCCATTGCAGGTTAGCATAGCAGCTGCCTTGAGCCACAACAGACAGGAAGACTAGTCTTATCTGTAACTTCATCGAGATTTGGGTCAATGGGAGCTGATCCCTGTGGATTTGCTAGATCACTTGGTCTAGATCACTGAGGAATTCCGACTGAACTCCCAAAATCTTATTCAGAACATTTTCATTTGGAAAACCTAAAATTTGGGTCTACAATCAGAATTTAGCAGTGTTCCAAGTGAAAAATTTTGAAAAATGCAGCTGGAACAGCTTTCCTTTTTCCAAACTTTTGCAGGTCACATTTTCTAGAAAAATGGCTATTTTGGGCCAAAAATTCTGATTTTGGCCTTCACTTGGAACTCAATTAATAAATTGGGCCCGGATCATAAAATTCTGTGTGAAAAGTACAATGGGTTCTTACAGACCGGATAATACTAAGGCATCTTGATTGAAATCTTGTACTGTTATCCGCTTTTCAAACAAGATTCGCACCATGTTACCTTATAAAATTCCGATTCAAACAAAGATTCAATCAACCAAGATAACAGAGAATTATCTGGTGGCAAATCTTGAATTGTTATCTGATTTTCAAAAAAGATTTTCACTTTGTTATCCTGTAAAATTCAGATAACTCACCAGATAACAGTCAAACAAGAAAAAAATATCTGGTGGTGAATCTTGTCATGTAATCTGATTTCTAAACAAGATTTGGGCCATGTTATCTGGTGAAATTCAGATAACTTACTAGATAACAGGCAAACCAGATAACTCTAAAGTTACCTAGTGACAAATCTGGTGGTTTCACTAGTTTCACACCTCAAACAAGGAAATCGGTAGTGAATCTGACAAGATTTGCAAATTATCTTATGGTGTTATCTGGTTTATTTACCAGAAGGTAGCCACAATGCTATATTAGAAAATTTAGAAATTGAGACAAATGGTCAGACACCTTTTGTCCACTTATTCCAATAAGGCCTAGGCCTGCAAAAAATTTTTGTTGTGTAACAGGGCTAAACTTTTTTATTGAAATCCTACCATTAAGCTACTAGCTATAACAGGCATCTTGCTTCTCTATATTATAATCTTTCCATTAAGTTTCCAAAGTTAGATTAATAGTTTTTATAGTACCTGTACTTTTATAGATATTTGTACTTCTGGTTGCATATATATCTTTTGGTAGTAAATAGGCCTATATTTATCTACTGGTAGCATATGTATTTGTACTGTACTTTTGGCCTGAGCAATCTTATGGCACTGTCTACCCTATCCCTATGCTCCTCTAAGAAATTTTATTCTTTCAGTCCTGGGCATTCCCAGGATCAGAGGGTCACAGCTTACTTGCTGGGTATTCTGCCCTAAGGCAGGTTTCTCAGATTCTGAGTCTAGATTACTCTACCCTATGGTAGGATTTCTGCCTTCTAAAGGCAATTTCTCATATTCTAAATCTGGATATCTCATTCTCTGAGAATGGATTAAACTCTCCCAATCTTGGGGCTATTCCAAGTTGCTATCTACTACTCAAAATAAGTAACACAAGCAAATACAAGCCCTGAGGCTGATTTTACTTTCATCTCACATGAAGTAATAGGCTTTGAAAAACTGAACTAGAACAAGTTCAAAACAAGCTGAACAATTTTTATTATTTTTCTGGCTCTCAACTGGCTTCCTTTTATAGTAAAAGTTTTCCTACCATTTAAAACAAAACAGGAATATATATAATATATAAAATATATGGAACATAAGAAATATTTTTAATATTTGCATAATATAACAACAGTAGTATTTTTGAAATGCAATTTTCTAAGACACTTTGTAGTAAATATTGGGGCCTATTAAAACTGTTTTTTTATTGGCTTCTAGGCCTAATGTATTTTGCAGAAATTTTTGCAGATAATTTTGCAATAAAAATTTCTTACTTTTTTATTCCTTATCCAATTTTTATGTGTGATACCTCATTCTTTTGCATTTTTCTATATTTTCAACTTTCAAGAATTAAATTTTTGATTATATGTTATTTTCATATTTTTCATTTGTATTCTTCCACTCTGTAGTTACTATTTGCCCATCACATTCAGTGGCAGATCCAGACGGGGGTGGAGGGGATTTATATGAAAAAAAAACAAATAAATATCCTTCCTTTTAATACTAAAGGTAATTTTGTGTTGTTTTAACTTATGTTCATAATGGATACCCAATTAGTAACTTGCTTCAAGTTTTATAAAAATTTAAGTAATAGAAGTAGCTTTAAATACCAAAACTTGAAAAAGTTATAGATATGACTACTATATCTTAGTTAAAAGTTTTTCTTATAAATTTCTATTTATAAGAAAATCCTATTTCATTTTCTCATGATAATTATTGATTGAATGATTATCATGAGATTGATTGATTGATTATAGTTTTTTTGGCTATTCTTAAATGAAAAATCTTTGTTTATGTTTTTTTAGATAGATTTTTAGATAGATGTTGCCTTTATATCAATTATAGATAGTTGAGCTTGCATATGTAAAGTTCTAGAAGCATTGGTGCACCTATATATGAGAAGCGAAATAAGGGATGCTTTTGATATCTTTTCTGTTATCTGCTTACCTAGGTACCTTTGTCCATAGTCAGATCATGTTCTGCAATGGACATTCCCTACTTCGGTAGCAGTTTTTTTGTAAACAAGAGCTAAGTTTCACCATGTCAAAATAGCAATTCATCACTGCTCCAGTTGGCAGTCCCTGGGTACCGCGCGACACCTCCATGGCAACAATCAGAGCAGTTGGCGGAGGTGACGAGTGCTCCGGCATAGCCCTGGCCCGGCTAAGCGAGGAGCGCAAAGCCTGGCGAAAGGATCATCCATTTGGCTTTGTTGCCAAGCCGACTACTAATCCAGACGGCACGATGAACTTGATGATTTGGGACTGCAAGATTCCCGGCAAGAAGTCCACCATCTGGGAGGAGGGCCTGTATACCTTGCGCATGTATTTCAAAGAGGATTATCCAAGCTCGCCGCCAAAGTGCAAGTTCGAGCCGCCTCTATTCCACCCGAACGTGTACCCGTCTGGCACTGTGTGCCTCTCACTGCTTGACGAAGAGAAGGACTGGCGCGCCGCCGTCACGGTCAAGCAGATCCTGCTGGGCATACAGGAGCTGCTGGACTCGCCAAATATTAAAGACCCAGCTCAGGCTGATGCCTACACCTGCTTTATGTGAGTTTTGCTAATTCTTAGTTAAAACAGCGAGTTTTTAGGGTTGGCACCTGTGCGTGCAGCAGTTGCTGTGGGGAAGGGAGGCTGTTCCGTCTGTCTCTATGGCTGTCTCTGACTCTGCTTGTCTATGTCTATCTCTGGCTGTCTGTCCGTCTCTTTGTGATTGACTGCCTGTGCCTGTCCTGTTTGTGTTTCTGTCTATGTGTCTGTCTGTCTATGACTGTCTGTTTGTCTGTCTGTCTTTCTGTCTGTGTTTGTCTGCCTGTCTGCCTTTCCGTTTAAGATGCAGAAAGTCTGACAAACAGGAAAATTTATTGCAGTCAATACGGCTAGATGCAAACTGCAGACTTTAAATTTTAAAGTGCTTGAAATCTTTGAACCAATTTTGGCTAAGTGAAATTCAGATTTTGATTTCAAGAATTAAAGCGAATAAAAAACCAGCTGATGTTAAAGTACAAGAGATTAACAAGCCAAAGAGCGCGTACTGCCCGCCTGTCTCCTTATTTTATTCCACACTGCCTGGTATTTCAGTCAAAACCGTCGAGAATACGAAGTGAAAGTGAAACAACAGGCCAGCCGATTCAAGAATCCCAACATGTGACTGTCGCATGGATAAGAGAAATTAAGAGCAATTTCTATGTGCATATATTTATTATACTCGTACATGTTATATTTATACTACTTATTAGAAATGCGCGATAAGTAATGTTGTTTCAACAAGCTTCTCAACTTGCGTGTCCAAGTATTCTGCCTATCAGTCTCATTCATTCATTATTCGCGTCTGTTATTTTTTTAATTTGGCCATTTCCCCTTATGTATTTGATTGTAAGGCCCAAATACTATATATGTAAGTCGAAATCTCCCTGATCTACCTTTGTTCTCTCTCTTTCTGTATGTCTCTCGTTGTACCGGCGTAATAACTAGCATTTGATTTTCATTTTTTAAGTCAACTTTGAATGCAAACAAGAAACTTTAATGACAACAAACGGTGCGCGTTTAAACAATTCTTTTTTGGCTAGGAAAGCTCCATTGTTCGTTTTTTGTGGTTTGGCTGTGATGTATTCTAGGATTTTTGGCTAGATTTCTATGACCCACATCGTGAAGTTAGCCACTGCATGTCCCATTCCATATCCCAATCACTCCTTGACCCATGCAGAAATCCCAACCATCTGTGACCCAATCCAGATAATCTAACCATCTATGACCCAATCCAGATAATCTAACCATCTATGACCCAATCCAGATAATCTAACCATCTATGACCCAATCCAGATAATCTAACCATCTATGACCCAATCCAGATAATCTAACCATCTATGACCCAATCCAGATAATCTAACCATCTATGACCCAATCCAGATAATCTAACCATCTATGACCCATTCCAGCTATCCCAACCATCTATGACCCATTCCAGCTATCCCAACCATCTATGACCCATTCCAGCTATCCCAACCATCTATGACCCATTCCAGCTATCCCAACCATTTTTGACCCATTTCGGATATCCCAACTGCCCCGTGCCTAATCCCAGATATCCCATCTGATGAATTGCTCATTAGAATGGCAAGTACAGCTGATACAGGTATAGCCAAGGAAACCGTCATTATAGCCATTCACCTTCATGCTCTATAGGTATCATGGCATCCATCGCATCTCTGCGCACCCTGTTCGCCAAGTCCGCCTTCGGCCTCGCGCCTCGCCGCGGCTGCTCCACCGCCGCCGCCGCCGTCTCGGAGGCTGCCAACACTTCGTCAAAAACTGACGCCGCCACCGTAGAGCTGCGCGGAACAGTCGAGCGGCTGCTGACGGCCGGGCCGAAGCACTGCCTGTTCATCATGCGAACTCGCGTTACCAAGCCGGATTTCAATACGCCAATCAGCTTCCAGCACAATGTGAAATCGTTCGGGCCGCAAGCTGATAAAGCCAATTCGCTGGCCAAGATTGGGGCCCGGCTGCAGGTGCAGGGCATTCTCACCTACGAGAGACGCTTCCGCAACAAACCAGCTGGCGAGGACAATCCCTACAGATGCGTTATCGAGGCCGTGAACATCAAATCTGATGACTGAGACAATTTGCAAGGGAGGGGGGGACCAGACCAGGAGTGAATTAGCATTGAATTGAGCAGCAAGAATTGAGCGTGTATAATAATTGCATTTGTTTAAATACACGCTTAAACTTGTTTTGTGTTCAGTTAGTGCACTCTAGCTCTAAATAGTCTCGTGGGTCCCTGCATATACTACTAGTACTAGTAGTAGTAGTAGTAGTCTAAATTGTTCTGTCAACCATCGCTATTCGACACGCTGTTATTGCACAGCTTAACATCCGTTTGGAGCAATTTCAAAGTTAAATATATAATTATACATATTTTGTACTGGAAAGTGTGTTCAACAGCTTATACTGTTAATTATTCGATCTTGTGAAAATTTTGAAACCATAATCATTCCTTTTTATTGCGGTTTTTTTACTTGTTAAAGTTCACTTAGCGAGAAGAAGGATTTAGACTTTCATGTCTTAATAAAACATTTATTAGTTTAAGGCTAAAAATTAATAAAAAATGAATAAAGCTTTAATTCACATTATATTCGCGAAGACACATTTATTGATCACCAACAATAGGCAATGTGAACAGTGAATTTATATATATCTGTACGAGTTCATAAGGATATAACAATAGCAAAATAAGTAACATCTGCAAGGTTGAAGTGAAGTGCAAAATTTTCAAATCAAAGGAGAGCCAACGGCACTTCAGTCTGTGGTATGTCGACGGCTGGAAAAATGGCAATAGTGGCACTGTGGCAGTGATAGCGAGTGACAATATAAAATTCCGTATATAGAGATCCAGTGAAGCTCTTTAATCAGGGAATTTACAAAAGTGAATAAATTCAAGTTGACAATTGTACTTTTTCAATCGAGTTGGTCGGTCGAAAGTTTTGATTTTAAATATTTCATGCCACTCAGAGATTTATCAGCTGTCTGCTGATTGAGCGGTACAGGAAGCCCAAACAACAGTTATACAACAAGCTGTCTATGGCCAAAACTCGATTACGGTCACTAACTGCACGGAAAATTCTGAATCTTATTCATAAAAAGCAAAACATAGTCTATGGTAGGGAAGTGAAGCCTTTGCCCTACCTCTCCGCACCCCCATATGAACGCTCAAAAATACAGTTTATCTCCTTAAGCACATGTATGTACTTTACCGTGTTACATTTTGAGTGCAAAGCTGTTAAATTAGTATGCTGAAAATACTTGAGAAATTGAAATAAGGCCTTTGAATATGCAGCTACTACTAGCGTATATTGCTTTGAAGTGCTTCGTCCTCTTACTAACTTTTGTACAAACTGTGTCGTGTATGTTTTAACAGTGCAATACGCAATTCGTAAACATGGTGTAATTTAATTTTTTCTATCTGGAAGACAGCTGCATAATTTCTCAAAAGGCCTTGCCAAGTTAACAAACCAAAAGCTCTGATGCAGTTATTCTGTAGTCAAAACCAGATCAGAGAGCCGGCAGGGAGGTGTACGTGCGCACCGCGTCCTGCTGTCTGGCCGTTGTCATGGACTGCATTGACCGCTGCTGAGAGGCCTGCACATGCAGCCGCCTAGCCAAGTGTGCGTCCACTCTCTGGCTCAGGTCCTGACGGCCGATGCGGCCAAGGGCCTCCTTCAGCGCCTCGACATTGGCGCGGGTGTGCAGCCGGCGCCAGGTGGCCAGCATCTCGGTGGCCAGTTCCTGGCGATTGCCGCGGACCTAGGCGTGTCAATGTACATGTACATGTGTGAATTTAAACAAAAAAATTGCTGGATCTAGCTATCTTGCTAGCAATACGAGCTATTACTAAAAGTTTCTTCTACAAAAAGAAAGCATTCAATGAAAGAAGTTGCGGCTTACCAGGCGCTTATTGATCCGATCCACGTCAGCGTCCAGGTCCACCTGGCCACGAGGCGGATAGAACGGCAGCTGGAAGTAGAGCCGGAACCAGTCCTGCTCGATTGCCTTGGCCACGACGCGGCAGGCCATTTGGATTGGATTGCCTGACAAGTGGAAAACCGGGAGTCATAATCATTGTTTGCGACAAGAGCACTGCAGCGATGATACTCTGTATTTAAATTCTCACTTTCGTGACTTCCGTTGCAACCTTTCGGACTGCAACCTCACAGACTGCAACCTCACATACTGCAACCTACAGAAGTTGCAACCTTTCGGAGTTCAACCTTTCGGATTCCAACCCTTTGGATTTCAACCACACAGGCTGCAATCTTTCGGACTGCAACCTTATGGACTGCAACGTACTTTACGGACTGCAACCATCTACATGTAGATGCCAACTTTCTGAAGTACAAAGTCCAAACAATTTTCTGGATAACAGACTTCAAGTCTGCATCTAACCAAATTGCAACTTTCCATCGTGAAAGCATTGAAAAACACTCAGACGCAGTGCTTCGCTAACTCACCCAGAGTGTACTCCTCGATTTCAGGAGCCAGCATTAGGGTTGGACTGACCGACCGCTCCTTGATGAGGCTGTTCTGCAGTCGGTCGTCCATTTGAAGGTTGTGAAAAATCTTCTTCATAGAAGACGGAGACTGTTTCAGTGTGAAGATGTGGCGCAGCACCTTCTCGTATCTGGTGCTCCGTTCCAGCTTCTCCTGCAGTGCGGCAACGATTCGGGACGACTTGTCGATTTGGAACTGCAGCTCCATGGCGGCCCGCTTGTCGGCCTCGTGTTCCGAGTCCCGCTGCGCGCAGTGCTTCACTATGGACTCAGTGATCTCAACCTTCTTGCTGATCTTAGGAAAAATTGTCTTCTGTCTTTTCAGTTCCAGCGTGCTCTCCAGCTTTGCTCGCTGCATCTCCTCCTCGGAGAAGAAAGTTTCCGGGTGCCTCTTGATGTCGCCTAGCACCGTTTTGGCCCGGTGCAGATGGTACTCGCACTTCTTCATCTCCACCAAAGCCAGGTGGTGCCGCCGGCCCACGTGCTTCTTTTTCTGCTGGAAGTCGGGCAGCTCCTTCTCGTACGCGTCGATTCTCTTCAAAATGGCAGCCTGTCGGTGCTTGAGCTGCACCATCTTGGTGTATTCCTCCTGGTATTTGCGCGATGCTGACGACTGCTCCAGCTCGATGCCAACCAAGTCGTTGCCAAGGTTCTCAACGTACTCTTTGTCTAATTCGATCCAATTGTTC
Organism: Macrostomum lignano; assembly: GCA_002269645.1. Taxonomy (NCBI): domain Eukaryota; kingdom Metazoa; phylum Platyhelminthes; family Macrostomidae; genus Macrostomum; species Macrostomum lignano. The sequence goes on from NIVC01003179.1 coordinate 17,849, forward strand.
AGTAGCTGACAGGCCTCGCGCACCTGCTCGCAGGCCTCGGGCAGCAGCAGAAGCAACGAGATTTCTCCGCAACCGACCCGCCTGGCCAGCTGCTGCACGTTGTAGGAAAAGCCCTGAAGCCCGAGGCCGACAGAGCCGAATACGAAAAATTTCTCCGTTAGGCCCATGATGATTTTCTGCAATGAGCGAACCGTAGGAATAGGCCGGAATTTTATTTCACAAATTCGTATTTCGTATATAGTTGAATGGTTGTGCTTCATACTACTTAAGTAAGTAGGTAGGCTGTCACCCGACATCGTGACTCAGGATGTGGTTCTCAACATGTGTAGTCAGTGTACAGTGTAGTGTAATGTCAGTGTACATGCCTGACGATTAGAAAGTCTGGGCCGTTGGCGCGCTTGCATGTGCTCAGGAGTCAGCGGAATGGGCAGAATTGCCTCAGCGCTGGCTGTGTGGGGCGATGTCGCCGAAGGCGTTGCACCAGGATGCCCACCGCCATCCGGCAAGTACACTATACGCTTATACTACTTCTGTATATAGTATCCATTAGTAATAGATGATGTTTCGAACGATAAAGTTCTCTACTGATATGCGGAGCTGAAATAAGAATTCGAAGCAGCACTATGATCCATCTTGACCTGTCAGACCGTGCAGAAACTCAGCAAGTCAATGGCAAAGTCATGTACAGTATAGAAGTTGCTAGGCTTGTACTTGTATCACAGTGGCGCCTACCTGCATCCGGGTGGTCAGCTCCAGCCTCTTCTGCTCGTACTTGAAAGGCGTGTCCAGATATTTGTCCGGCGATCTCTGCGTTGTGCCCCTGTAGAAGCTGAGGCAGTACTTTCTCAGGCACTGCATCACCTTTGTAAGCCGCTCATTGAATGGGGTAAACTTCTCAGGTAGGAAATCACCAACGTGCTGTTGCAGCTGCCTGACTTTCTGCATCGACTCGGTGTACTTGATGGACTCGGTGCCCAGGCTGTTGAGCGACTCCATCATGTTCTCGATGTCGAAAGTTTTGCGTATCTCGCGAATTCCGCCAGCCATCATCAGCCGCTTGAAGGTGAACAGATTCTCCCTGATGAAGTCCTCCTGAGTTTCGTGCGGGTGCAGGTAGTCCAGCTCGATCTCTCTGAGGACGACCAGCACAGCGTCGATCTCCTGGCGACACGCGGCGCGCAAAGCCAGCAGCGATTTCGGACGCTCGCGCAGAAAACTGTCCACCGTCTGCGGCTCGCGATAAAATGCCAGCGTTGTGACCGCAGGCATGGCTGGCTGTGAGGCTCCCCGACTCTTGTTCAACTTTACTAGCCTGGCGCTTGTTCAACGTTACTCTTGCCGACAAAATAATAACAAGTTTTGTCTATCAAAAATACGGCGCTTACTTAGCTGGAGAAGGCAAACTTTGTGCGCGTGGCTGGAGCTAAAATACGCTCGTAGATGTCTGGGTTGGCAACCCACACGTTAGCGCAGAGTCCCGCATAGGCACTTGCCGCGCAGGTCTAATCTCTAGGGTGGGGACAAACAATAGATGCTCGTATCCAAGCTGAGAGAGAGAGAGAGAGAGAGAGAGAGAGAGAGAGAGAGAGGCTCAGACAGAGAGGACTGAGAATTGAGCAGGCTGGGCAAGCGGGAGAGAGCGCACGAGTTTGCTTCAGCTCTGTGGACTCAAGCCGTCTGTAGAAACAGTGATGGCACATCAGAGCGGGCCCAATTCGACAGGAAATACGCCGCAACTGTTAGAGAGAGAGAGAGAGAGAGAGAGAGAGAGAGAGAGAGAGAACCCTAGCTACATTTTTATACACACAAGCACGAAAATAGCGTCTTCATCTTTGCGCCTAATTAATTATTTGTTAACAAAGGCACTGGGCTGGGCTTGATGGACATTGTTAATTGCTTCACTTCAGAACGCTTAAAATAATTTTAATGACGCTTGTATGAACGCTAGTCAGACGCAATAAAAATGATGCTTCGAATTTCAAGGCAGCAAGTGAATCGAAATAATGCCATGAGGTCGTGCTGACTTTTTCTTAGGTCGAGCTTAAAACGATACTGATAAACCTATAACTGATAAATACGGACGGGTACCTCAACCTCTACTAGACACAGCAATTAGACCATCGATCGGGCTCCAATTAGACAAAATAATTAAAGACTCTCCTTGTACCCACCACTCAAATAATTGCATGCGTGAAGTACATTGAAGTCCTAGCAGGCAATGTACAGCACAGAACTAAGCTGGCCAATCAGCAGAGCTGAGATATTTAAGTGTACATTTAAATCTCGCAATAAGCTGATCTGTACAAAGCTGACATAAAACCAGCGCCTTGCCCTCAACCGCTGCCTATCATCACACGCAACCTTCTGAAGTTGAACTTTGCACCTCTGCAATCTGCCTGCAATGGATCCAGCTTCCTATCGACTACATCTTCGCCTCATCCGAGGTAGCGGCCTGGTCGTCCGGGACTCGACAGGCAGCAGCGATCCATACGTGCTGTTCCGCCTGGCTGACAAGCAGCTGGGCAGGAGCAGGGTCATTAACCAGTGCCTTGAGCCCGTTTGGGATGAGGCGAGTTTCCTTGCTCTAGATGATTGTTGTTTTGTACAGTCTCCTGTTTATTTCATTGTTTAGTTGTTTTGCTAATTCTCTTTGATCGCAACAGCAGCAACAGCAAAAAGCAACATCACCACTAACAACAACAACAAGAACAACAACAGAAAACAGAAAACTAAAACTAAAACAGCAAAAGCAACAATTAAAAAATAAACAACAACAACAACAAATATCAAACAACAACCGAAACAAACGACAACAACAACAACAATAAAACTGAAACAACAACAACAACAAATATCAAACAACAACCGAAACAAACGACAACAACAACAACAAAACGGAAACAACAACAACAATTACAACAGCAACAACAACAACAACAACAACAACAACAACAACAACAACAACAACAACAACAGTCGGCCAAGTGAGAATAAAAATTGAACACAAAAACAAAATGACCAATTTTTTAGGAATTCAATTTCGCGATCGACAGCCTGACTGGCGAGCTGGAGCTGCGGGTGTACGATCGAGACTTGCTGAGCATTCGCGACGACTACATGGGCCGCTGCCTGCTGCCTCTGGCGGCCCTACGCCCCGGCCAGCAGCAGCTCAGCCTTCGCCTGCCGCTGGCTGACGAAACCGGACAGGCCGCCGAGGCCTGCATGGGCGACTTGCAGTTCACGGCTGCGCTCCTACCGGCTGCCGTTAATGCTGCGACAAAGCCGGCGCAGATGCAGGTTGGTAGCTGGAGTAGTCGTCAGGTGCTCAGCTGCAGCCACTGTACACCCTGAAGCACTCTATGCATTAATCTTAAATGTCGGGAGGTCAGTGCCCCCTCCCCCAATCTCAATTCACGGGAGGCAACTGACGAGACAGACTTCAGACTAGCTCTACTTTAACTAGTATAAATCTGCGATTTTCGAATCAAGGGCGACACTACTACAAGTAGTTTCGATTCTTTATAGACATTTTTCCCCAAAATTTTATCTGCGTAATCTAAACACATTTAGTCCTTGACTATATGGCCAGAGACCTGGAATGGAACCCGGTTACAGCTCCGCACCCGAAACGCCCCTCCCCATTTGCGCCAATTCAGGAGTCCATAGTCAATGTCGGCCTCATCGACATTGTCGGCCTGACCACCACCAGCAGCAGTAGCTGCGGGCCAGACTCGGCCGATGACTCGACGCTGTCGAATCGCCCGCTCTATGCTCAGCTGCAGCTGGGCGAACAGATTTGCCGCAGCCGCCTCGCCCACCGCGGCCACGGCTGGGACGAGGACCTGCGCATGCCGCTGCCGCTTTCGGCCAGGCATCGCCAGCTTGACGTGGCAGTGTACGAGCGCCACCTCACCAGCCAGGACATCCTGCTGGGCCGAGCGCGAGTCCCGCTGCTGCCAGCCGAGTCGCGATGGGGCGGCGACCTCATCGTGGCGCCGCTGTTGGACCATCCGGCTGGCGGGCCGGCAGTTCGGCTGACCCTCGATTTGCTGCCGAGCCTTGCCGACGCAGGGGGCGACAAAGACGAATACGACTTCGACGATGACTTCGGGGGCGACGGTGCCATCGGCTGCCTCGGAGTTCGCGTGGCAGCGGCGGAGCTGCTGAAGCCCGGAGCTGGCGCGAACTCGGCCGCTGGCGCATTCTGCACGGTGCGGCTGGGCAACTCGCAGCTCAGCGCCCGACTGGCTGAGGCCAGCGGCCGCAGTCGGGAGCTGAGATTTCGCGTGCGCGACCTCCACTCCGAGCTGCAGGTGGCCGTCTTTGAGGAGGCCAAGCGGCAACAGCAGCAGCCGGTTCTGCTGGGCCGGTTGGCGCTCCGCCTGCCGCAGCTGCTGGATGGCGCCGATGCTCGTGGCAGCCGGTCGAGCTGGCACGGCCTGAAGGACAAGCGTCTGGAGGCCTGGACGGGCGGCCGGCTCAGGCTGGAGACGCGGCTTCGGTACAGCTGGATCGGCGCCGCCGTGCGTGCCATCGGGCCGCGGCAGCCGCAACTGCGCGATCGGCCGGAGGCGAAGCTGAGGCTCCGCCTGGTGCGCCGAGACGCCCGACGGTGCGCCGCCTTCATCGAGACCGCCGCCCGGGTTGGCGCCTTCGCCAACAGCTGCTTCCAGTGGGAGGACCCGGCCCGGAGCGCCGCTGCCCTGGCCAGCTGCGTTGCCATCGTGTGGAACCTGCAGCCCTTCATGCTGCCGCTGGCTCCGCTGGCTCTGCTTCTCCTCAACTGGCTGGCCCGGCTATGCCAGCCGGCTGAGGACAGGCCGATGGTGCAAACTGCAGTCGATCCCAGCGGTGGCAAAGCCGACTTTTCGGTAGACGAATCGGCTGCCGCGGCAGGAGTGGATGATGAAGCGGACACCGATGACCTGTCCTGGTTGCAGCGAGCCAGAGCCGCTCAGGATCTGCTGCTGCGACTTCAAGACGGCCTGGATGTTGCGGCCTCCAGCGCTGAGCGGCTGCGCAATCTGGCTGGGTGGCGGGAGCCCCGCATCTCCTGCCTGGCCGTCGCGCTGCTCGCAGCCGCCTCGCTGGCCCTCGGCCTGTTGCCGCTGCGGCTGCTGGCGCTGGCCTGGGGCGTCAACAAGTTCAGCAAGAAGCTGCTCCGTCCTGGCGCCGATGACAGCAACGAGCTGCTCAATCTGCTGTCCCGGGTGCCGTCCGATGTAGATTTGGAGCGAACGAGGCCTCTGCCTCCGCCTTGATGCTTTGATGATTTGATGATTTGATGATTTGATGATTTGATGCTTTGATGCTTTGATGCTTTGATGCTTTGATGCCTTGATGCTTGGTTGCCTTGATGCTTTGATGCTTTGATGCTTTGATGCCTTGATGCCTTGATGTTTTGATGCTTTGATGCCATGAAACCTTGATACCTTGTAGCCTTGATTTTTTAGTACTTTAATGCCTAGATGATTTTATGCCTTGATGCTTTGATTATTTAATACTTTGATGCTTTGATGCCTTGATGCCTTGATGATTTGATGCTTGGATGCCTTGATGATATAATTTATTGATGCTTTAATGCCATGATGCCTTGATTCTTTGATGCTTTAATGCCTTGATGCTTCGATGTATTCGATATCTTGTCTAGATACGTTTTTAAATCCCATGCAGTTCAATATTTTTGACGCCCCAACTGTCGAATTTTCGTATTTTGCGATTCGATTTTTGAGCATATGGACTAGATTTATTTTGTATATTAATTGGCGACTGGCTTAATCACATTTTTATTCGATTACTATAAGTAGTAGTTGACAGATTTTCTACATGAATGCTCATCTGTAGTTCTTTTAACTCGAAAACTCGCGCGGTAAATCCTGGATTAAAGTTGAATTAAACAGTTAAATAGTCACCAATGAATTCAAAACTTTTTGAGAAGTCTTTGAGTCTTGAGTACGTATAGCTGATTCCGCCAAGATATTAATACAACGCTTTTGCCCTCTGGATGCCGTGGGTCGGTGGTTCGAATCTTGCCTTCTGGTAACTCATTTATTGAATGCTTCAAAACGCTCGTCAGAACGCAAAAGGCTGTGGGCACTGCCGCGAATCAAGGAGAGCGCTGTCTATGGCAGCGGAGAATATGGAGAGTGATGTCTATGGCAGCGGAGAATATGGAGAGTGATGTCTATGGCAGCGGAGAATATGGAGAGTGCTGTCTATGGCAGCGGAGAATATGGAGAGAGCTGTCTATGGCAGCGGAGAATATGGAGAGAGCTGTCTATGGCAGCGGAGAATATGGAGAGTGCTGTCTATGGCATCGGAGAATATGGAGAGTGCTGTCTATGGCATCGGAGAATATGGAGAGTGCTGTCTATGGCATCGGAGAATATGGAGAGTGCTGTCTATGGCATCGGAGAATATGGAGAGTGCTGTCTATGGCAGCGGAGAATATGGAGAGTGATGTCTATGGCAGCGGAGAATATGGAGAGTGCTGTCTATGGCAGCGGAGAATATGGAGAGAGCTGTCTATGGCAGCGGAGAATATGGAGAGTGCTGTCTATGGCATCGGAGAATATGGAGAGTGCTGTCTATGGCATCGGAGAATATGGAGAGTGCTGTCTATGGCAGCGGAGAATATGAAGGGTGATGTCTATGGCAGCGGAGAATATGAAGAGTGATGTCTATGGCAGCGGAGAATATGAAGGGTGATGTCTATGGCATCGGAGAATATGGAGAGTGCTGTCTATGGCAGCGGAGAATATGAAGGGTGATGTCTATGGCAGCGGAGAATATGGAGAGTGAGTCGCTTCGATCGATTTAGTAGTAAATTTGAGCTTAGAAAAGTTCTGTCATGGATCGCATTCGATCTCTTAGGTTAAAGCTGGCTTAAATGTTGCTGCAGCTCGGAAATTATCCCTTGATTAGATCTCATGTAGGCACTCTACATGTGCAGTGAAATGGATTAAAGGGGTGGCACTAAGGATCAAATAAGTGTCAAAAGCTTTCAGGGCTGATTTTCGGCTTTTAGTCTGGATTAACTTAAAAAGTTAGAACTCCTGAATTTCTATTTGGGGCAGAGAAATCGGCTGGAAACGAAGACATTGGTTCCGTGGTTCAGCTTTAAAAAAGTAACTCCCTTAAATCCAGTTCCCAGTCTGCATAGTCCAATACTTCTGCAGAGCTCAGAAAGCGTTTCTCAATTGGCATTATCAATAATGGCTTCTGTTCAGCTTGCACTGCGCATCTTGTGTGCTTTTGCTGTCCGTGAGTAACTGAATTATTGGTGCTGTGTATCTATCTATCTATCTATCTATCTATCTATCTATCTATCTATCTATCTATCTATCTATTTATCTATCTATCTATCTATCTATCTATCTATCTATCTATCTATCTATCTATCTATCTATCTATCTATCTATCTATCTATCTATCTATCTATCTATCTATCTATCTATCTATCTATCTATCTATCTATCTATCTATCTATCTATCCATCTATCTATCTATCTATCTATCTATCTATCTATCTATCTATCTATCTATCTATCTATCTATCTATCTATCTATCTATCTATCTATCTATCTATCTATCTATCTATCTATCTATCTATCTATCTATCTATCTATCTATCTATCTATCTATCTATCTATCTATCTATCTATCTATCTATCTATCTATCTATCTATCTATCTATCTATCTATCTATCTATCTATCTATCTATCTATCTATCTATCTATCTATCTATCTATCTATCTATCTATCTATCTATCTATCTATCTATCTATCTATCTATCTATCTATCTATCTATCTATCTATCTATTTATCTATCTATCTATCTATCTATTTATCTATCTATCTATCTATCTATCTATCTATCTATCTATCTATCTATCTATCTATCTATCTATCTATCTATCTATCTATCTATCTATCTATCTATCTATCTATCTATCTATCTATCTATCTATCTATCTATCTATCTATCTATCTATCTATCTATCTATCTATCTATCTATCTATCTATCTATCTATCTATCTATCTATCTATCTATCTATCTATCTATCTATCTATCTATCTATCTATCTATCTATCTATCTATCTATCTATCTATCTATCTATCCATCTATCTATCTATCTATCTATCTATCTATCTATCTATCTATCTATCTATCTATCTATCTATCTATCTATCTATCTATCTATCTATCTATCTATCTATCTATCTATCTATCTATCTATCTATCTATCTATCTATCTATCTATCTATCTATCTATCTATCTATCTATCTATCTATCTATCTATCTATCTATCTATCTATCTATCTATCTATCTATCTATCCATCTATCTATATATCCATCTATCTATCTATCTATCTATCTATCTATCTATCTATCTATCTATCTATCTATCTATCTATCTATCTATCTATCTATCTATCTATCTATCTATCTATCTATCTATCTATCTATCTATCTATCTATCTATCTATCTCTATCTATCTATCTATCTATCTATCTATCTATCTATCTATCTATCTATCTATCTATCTACACTTCTCAGACTCACTCTAACCCGTGCACTCTCCGATCTCAGTGTCTGCCATAGCGGACTCCCGCCCTTGGAGACTGCCTGCAGTTGTCGATACCCGATTCCTTCGGCACAGCCAGCCGCCCCCGGCCAAGCGGACACCCGGCACGGACATCTTTGGCCAGCAACTGGATCTGGCTGACATCCAGTTTGAGGAAGACTCAATCCGTGCTACCAGTCGCGGCTCACGTCACGTCCCGGGCTTTCTTGGCTGAGTCGATGGGAGAAATAAAACTGCTATGGCTGTCGGGCTGCTTACCGGGCCCAGATTTAGCATTCGATGTTGGGCTTTGTCACAGTAGAGCACCAACTTAAAAACTAATATATAAACTACAAACGTACTGTGACATTCAAAACCTGAAAATGGATGTCAGTTAATAAAGACTAAATAATTTGAGTTGAATAAGCTCTTCCTTAAAGAAGCTTTCGTGAGACTTTATTGGTTTGACAGGTTCGGAAGTCCGGCGCCGACATTGTTGCGGCCTTCCTCTGCTTGGAGATGCCATGTTGCAGCAGCGAAAATAGCCCCCAGCTCTGAGTAGCTAATCTAAAAATGTTACGTAGTCAGCTTACATGTACTACCTGTGTAGACGGCCAGCTTAATGACAGACTTTAACAACAAGCTATGTCCTGTCATTGCAAGCTTAGCCCAATGATTGCTCAACTGACTCTGTGAAGTATAGGTGTGCCGGTCTCTACGGTCAGGGAAGCAGCAGGGCTTGAGCTAATCATGATTCTTTAGGCTCAACTGAAATCTTATTTGAAAAAAATCTAAATGGATGTTATTGAAACGTACAAGACAGCTTTGAATCATGAAACCTTGAATCGTTCCGCCATCTTTCGATCTGAATCAATGGTATTTATTCCTCAATTCGCCTGGCTTAGAAGCATCATTAAGGCTATCAAATTGAAGCAAAAATCGCTATTGTAGCGACTAATTGAGTTCATGTCGTTGTGACAGCTCGGTTGCGACTTTAAGCCGAATATTAGGTGCTCGAATAGCGTCTTTTTATTAGCTATTTGAAGTAGTATTTCTTGAATAGTCAGAAGTAGCTCACGCATGCACACTACAGGCTAGCAAAGCAACAACAGATTTATCATAAGAATTCACTGGGCTGAGAGCAGTTAAAACCGTATTTTGTCAACTCGCGGTCTCGAACCCCCGGCTGGGCTCACTGGCAGCAGCCGCGCAGCTGGAAGCGGTAAAAGTCGCCCCCAATCGGCTCGAACAGGTTCTGCCCCGCAGTGCCCGTGCCGACCCGGACTTGCCGATTTAGAAATCGTCCCTTTCGAAGCGACTTCTTCGGGATCACGAATGAAATGGTGCGGCAGCTCATGCCTCTCGGCGGTGGCCCCGAGTTGGCCAATACGCAGAAGGAATTAGCAAAGTGAGACTGCCACGCAGATTTGACGGCATCGATTGACCGATTGACCGTATTGGACAGAGACTGAAGCTTCGACCACAGGCCATCGATTGAGCCTGCATCAGCTCCCGGGTACAGCTCTGACGAGTCGTCAGCTGATCGGTAGCGCACCTACAAAGTGGAAATAATTTAATTACCCATTTTCCGTAATGAGAACGCATGACAGAACAGAACGGCAAAGCAATAGAAGGTCGACTACAAGCACAATGGACCAAAGAGGATGTCAAGTTTAGCTGCAGTTTAAAAACTGCAGGAGCACAAGGATTGGATGTCTCGGGAAATTCAAGATATTGATTGCAGTCGTCAGCAATCTGCTGAGCTTTGCTTCGGGCTTCATTTTGTAGCAACAGTTGACATCCCCTATTGACAAACTTTCCAGCGCTAAGATCGGTCACAACTTATATCTTGAAAATCCTACACAATTCCTGCCGTTTATACAGCCTAAATTGACTATTTTTACAAATTTGAATTGACCCACGGCCGTTTTCAAGGCTATTCCATTGTGAAAGCTTCAATGGAAAGCAGGTTCAATAATACGTCACAGACCGACGAGGACGGGCCCGTATCGGCTCGAGAGCTGGCCATAACGGTGGCCATGCGTTGCAGCTCGGTGGATGCGCTATTCGCTCGACGCAACAATTCCAAATAGCGCATGCGCATTATTTTTGCTTGCGCTTCCCAAGTGAGCTTTGTGTAGTCAGCGGAGCCGTGCACAGCCCGACAGAGCGGCACTACATGGTCCCGCTGCTCAGAAACTCGGTAGTGGAGAACAACGTCGCGCATAGCGAAGGTTCCAGCACCCAGCAGCCGTCGAGTGTCCAGCTGGTACAGCTGCACATTCGGCGACGGCACGAAACGTACGCTAGCGGCATTCCACGAGACCGCGCTTCCAAGTGACGTTGCTAGTTCGCAAGCAGCGTCGACGGGTATCGCCTCAGCTCCAGGGCGATTGTAAGAGGCGAGGAACTCGCGGAGTGGAGCAACCGCACCTGCTGGCAGCTCGCCATCATCAGCCAGCCTTGTCAGCAATGTGACAGAGTCGCTTGCAGGACGAACGTGCCCGGGCAGTCCTCCAACTTCGGCTGTGAACAGCATGTTGAAAAGTTTGGCCAGCATGTCTGGACGGAGGGCTCCACTGGTTGGGCTGTCAGTCAATCCTCGACTGTTGTGCGGCGGCTGCCAGAAGACTTGATCGGCCCACTGAGTCAAACTAGCTCCTCTGACGGGCGAACGACGCAATAGAAGTTCGGCATCCGCAAGCAGAGCTCCGAGCGCCTCCGAGTTGATGCTATCAGCTCGCTGCTCTCCGGTTTGCTGCTCCTGCAGCTCATCAAGCGCAGCACGGCGCAGTTCCCCAGCCAGCTGGTCGATCGCGGCTTCCGAAGCCAGAACTACACCCGACGACTTGAGTGCGAGCCAGTTCAGCTGAGTAAACAGTGGCGAACGTAGCAGGTGTCGGCTTGCCAAAGTTACTGAGAGGCGCCGCTGGGTGTTGCAACGAATGCGGTACTTTAGGTCAAAGATTTGCCCAGCTGAGCCGTCCGTGTCTCCCAGTTGTGCCATTAAAAATCGGCAATCATCCAAGTTTTTACACGACACCGTAAAATTAACTCGCGCCAGCGGCCTCTGCGCATCCTGCCAGCCGTAGCTAAGACGGAACCTCTGCCCAAAGTCCTCCCCAAGCCAATGATGGGCTTGAGCTGACCAATTCAGCGTCAACTCAGTCAGCGGCATCAGCTCTACATGAGCTGGTGCGTCATCAAACCTAGCATCTGGAGGCGGAGTGAGCTGGTCTGTCGCCGCGGACAGGAACTCGTCAGTCCACAGCAGTATCGATAGTCGCAGCATAGTGCCGCTTTCAAATGGCCGCTCAGTAGTATTGGAAACTTCCGAATCCTTGGCGCGGACGGTGGCGCTATTGTCTGGATTGATGACCAGCAAAGAGCTGCAATCCAACAGAGCGAGCGGTGGAAAAAAGTAGCGCCTTGATTCGCTGCTGCTGTTTCCGGCGTTTTGAAACATTGGCACTTGCATTCCGTGGTACACAATAGAACGGGTGCTGCTGATCGATACGGACACTTGATGCACCGGCGTGGCTGAGTCCGTCAATGCCGCAGCAGTTTCTGTTGGCAACAACAGTGTTGTCAGGATGAGCAGCAGCAGCAACTTGATCGCAAACATTTCGGCTTCTTTATTAGAAAAGTATTAGTTTCTTCTCGCAAGATATTAAGGGCTTTGTGCTTCTTCTGCAGGTTGCTTTTTCACATATCTGATATCTGATGGTAGCTGATTCCTACCGGCTTCCGCTGATTACTTGCTTATATAACCTCCTAGAAGCAAGAAGGCTAGCAACCAAGGAATTTCTTAATTGGGTCGGAATTGGCTGCATGTGCAAGCTGATACCAACATCTGAATCTACATAGATGCCAAAATCACGTGCTATTTGGGTGGGTCTAAGATTAGGAAACCCTCACTGGAACTCTCCAGTTGCTTTCGATGGGATCAGCTGACCGACGAATTCCCATTTCGGTTTCTGCAAGATCCATTTCTGTGCATTTTGGTGCCATACCGAAAAGGGACTGCAGAATAAATACACCAAATGATGCAAAGTTAGCGGTCTGCCAAGTACCTGTATGTACATGTAATTCTACTTCCTTACCTTGTACATTAGTGCTGGTCTAATGGCTCGCACGGGCGTATTCAGCATGCCAGTGAAGTATGAGACAGACCAGGCCTATGGGCTAAGGTCTGCGATGCTCCACGCCTGCCCCTATCTCCAGCAGGTTAAGGCTGGTGGGAGGTCTGCACCCTCTATTTGCCGCTGGCAGCCGCAGACCCCCCCCCACGCTGTTTCGCAAGCCGACCCAGGGGTACCCGTCCCCGCGAGTGTTCAAGGCAGACCCTAGGGCTGCCGGACTGACTGGGCTCCGGCGCTGGGGACCCATCCAGTGGCTTTTGCCGAACTTGGGTATGTGGGTCTGGCTCTTATGCGTATAACGTACCCTCTAATGCCTAAGGTGTTCGACCGTGCCGATGGGCTGGAAGGCCGGGGAGTAGTCCGGTCACAAGCGGTCCCCCTCCTGGTGTCGGGCCAGCCTTGAGGGTTCTTTTGGCCTACTGCCCGGTCAGTTGGAGCGGCCGGGTGGGTACCGCGCCCCTTCGAGGGTAGCCCACCAACCTTTATCATGGCCTTTGAGCCGACTATGGATAAAAACCCTATTTCTAGGGACGGGGACCTTTCTAAACCCCAACCTCAGTCCGAAGGACCGGCCGGCCTTGCTGGCAGATCCCAACCGACTGATTCAACTGTGGCAAAGAGAGGACCGGCTGGCTCTGCTGGCAGATCTGACCAAAGCTACCAAAATCAAAGTACCCAAAGACCTGGCAGCTCTGCTGGTGGATCAAAGGGAACCGCAGGCTCTGAGCCTAAAGGACCGGCCAAATCTGGCAGATCCGACAAAGCTCAGCGGGCTCGGCTAAAGCGCAAACGCGCTAAGCAACGCGCCAAAAGGCAGGCCAAGAAGGGAGCTGCGGGGGCCAATGCGGCGGCGTCCACCATGGATGCTGAAGCGACTGGCGTCCCAAGGCAACCAGACGGGCCGGCCGGTGGAAGCTCCGGTAGTACAGCGGCGGCGCTCCCTGGAGATGCTGCTGCGGCTGCAGAGGCCGAAACCACGGCGCAACAAATGGCCACTGCCAACAAGGAGGTTCCTTCGGGAGCTACCTTTGCGGCGAAGGCCAAGGCCAAAATCCCGGGACTGATCATTCAAGGTCGCGACCAGGACTGGACCACTGATCAGCTTCAAAAAGTGTGGAGTGCTGTTGACTCCTATCTGATTGAGCTGACTGTCGAGGAGGGAATCTCCATCGGCATTGAGCGGATGGTGCTGCGAAGCACATTCGTTCTTATTGCTCCTAGCAGTGAGGAGGACGCTCAGCAGCTGCTCCAGCGGCTGCCGACGGTCTCCTTGGATGCTGACCTTGGCGGAGCTCTTTTTCTTCGCGAAGGCCAGCGTCCAAAGACAATACCCTATGTGGTTTTTGTCCCTGCAAAGAGCACTGCAGCTGGACCAGACGTTATCCGCCGGGTTTTACTGCGCCTGAATCCCGACCTCCCTGCTAGTGGACTGGTGTATCACCGCAATTTCCGCAGGCGGGGAGATGGGTAAATCAGTTGTCCTAGGCCTCTCCAACACTTGGGCGAGTCGGTACCCTAACGGATCCTCTTTCCAGCTGGGTGCCCTCAAGCTCAAGATGCGCCGAGGAAAGTCTGCCAAAGGGAAGGCTACTGCCAACCCCGGCATCTCCGGCAAGAGCGGGGCGCAGTCTAAGGCCCAAGGAAAGGCGAAAGCCGATCCCAAAGCCGGAGCTGCGTCTCGCCCCTCTGCTAGCAGCATTTCGGCGACCGAGGTGACGGCTCCGGCCAAGCCCCGGGAACCGAACCTGCCAGCCGGAGAAGGAGTTGAGGACGAGGCCGGGTCTTCGGAATCCGAGCTCTCCTCGGCCACCTTGGTGGGGTCTGAAGGTAAAGATGCAGGTGAGGAAGCTTCCTCCATCCTGTCATCGGAGCCTGAGGACTCTGCTGGGGGGCCGGTGGGGGTGAGGAGGCCATGGACGTCGACCAACTCCCATCTCCCAGTCAAGCCCCAACGGCCTGGGACGAGGAAGATTTGCTGTCCAAGTCTCCTTGATGGCCCGGGGTTCTTGCCAGTTTTTGCATTAAATACAGTATGACTAAGCTCCACGCTGCCAAAGGAGTGACATTTTGTCTGCAAATAAATTTACAGCATTGCGTATCTGCGTCAGTAAATCTGATGAAGATTGCTGAGCTGTACAGGCCAGGCCTCATCCTGATCCAGGAACCCTGGATGCGCAACGGTAAGTTGCTCAACATTCCTTCTGGCTACTCTGATTTTTATGCGTGTGGCCCGGGGAACAGCCGCCCTAGAGCGGCTATCCTCGCTGCCAGCCGAGGCTTGGCTGAGGACTGATCTCTCAGATGGAGACCTCTGTATCATCCAATCTAATCATCTCTCTCCGCGTACGTGTCTCGTTGCATCGATTTACATCCCTGGCGACAGAGACCCTGCTCCCGAGAGTCTACTGCGCCTTGCGCAGTACTGCTAGTCCCAGAACGCTGAGCTGTGCTTAGGGGGTGACCTCAACGCGCACCATAAGCACTGGGGCAGCAAAGACACCAATACCAGAGGGGAGGAGCTTCTGGCCCTCATCTCTAACACAAACCGCATGCTCTGCAACCGCGGTAGCACTCCTATCTTTAACAATGGCAGATGAACTGAGGTCGTTACCCCAAGACGTACTCTTCGATAGAGTTGAGAAGTGAAGAGTCTGGTCTGAAGAGCCCTCCCTGTCTGACCACTGCTTTATCGCCTTTAACATCGCGGACACTAAACCCCAGTCCTCATGACTTGGAGGCGTAACATCTGCAACACTGATTGGGCGGCCTACAAGGCTACTTACGTCCGATTGAGACCTGCGAGGATGTGGACCATGCAGCTGAGACGCTGACAGGTTGCATTATCGCAGCCTATGATGCGGCCTGCCCTGTCCGTGCCTACAAAGGCAAGACCTCGGCGCCGTGGTGGAACCCGGAGCTGGGGAAACTCAGGCGGAAGGCCAAAAGCCTTCACCGCCGGGCCATGAAGACCGGAAACCCGGAGGACATGGAGCTTTTCCGGCAAGCCTCCCGCAACTTCAAATCTGAGTACGCAAGGCCAAGGAATGTAAATGGCGCCAATTCTGCAAAGAGTTGGATCAAGACAGACCTACTTCTAGGCTTGTCAAGGCCCTTACAATGGACAAAATATCCAAATTAGTCATGATCAGAAAAGATTATGGCTCTCTTACTAAAGACCCTGAAGAAGTGCTTCAGCATATGCTCAGCACATTCTTCCCGAGGGTACCCACTGCTGGATCGGAACCCAACCATTCGATGGATGGAGCTACCCTAGCGGCGGGCATTGTCACTGAAGACTTAATCGCTCGTGCGGTCAGAACCTTCAAGTCCTTCAAATCTCTTGGACCTGATGGTATCTACCCTGTTCTTCTTCGTGAAGCAGCCAAGATACCCTCGTTCTTGAGACTTATCCGCAATCTCATGCGGGCCTCTATCCAGCTGGGATACGTTCCCAAGTGCTGGATCGAAGCTCGGGTAGTCTTCATTCTCAAACCTGGGAAGGGCGACTATCAGAGCGTCAAGGCCTTTAGGCCAATTAGCTTAACATCAGCAATGCTTAATCTCACTGAGAGGCTTATTCTCTGGCGCTGCTTTCTTGCGAGCTGACAGCAATGCCTCTCAGCAATAATCAGCACGGCTTCCGTACCGGGAGGTCGACTGACAGCGCCCTGCATGCGACAGTTGAGAAGATTGAACGGGCGGTACTGGGTGACGGTTACGCTCTGGCTCTCTTTCTTGACATTGTTGGCGCCTTCGACAACGTTATCTTTGAAGCGTTTCAGAGGGCCCTTCAAAACCGCAAAGCTCACGCTACCCTCATACGGTGGATCATGTACATGATATCTAATCGTACGGTCACTGCCCAACTTCTCGGGCAAACTGCCTCCGCCAGAGTCTGTAAGGGTGGACTCCAAGGCGGAGTCCTCACCCCGACGCTCTGGAACCTGGTCATGGACGCTCTTCTGGGCGACTCCCGACCTGATCCCGTCTTCAAAGTCGGGTATGCTGACGACGTCACTGCCATTGTGGCAGGGCCGTCCCCCAGCACGCTCAGGGATCTGATGCAGAGCTTTATCCGCAAAGCAGAATCCTGGGCCAATGACAACGGTCTGGAACTCTCTGAGCCCAAAACTGTTGCCATTATGTTCACCAGCAGAATACGCTGGAGCCCGCTTGAAAAAAACAGCTCTGCCGCTGGCGGGCCTTTATCGGCAGCCCCCTTCGGCCCCCTAAACCCCCGCTAGCATTTGCACCGCGGCTCCGCTAGTGGCCCGCTTAGGGGGCCACTAGCGGTGTACCCCTTAAAAGCCCCTTGTGGTGGCGGCGTGCCCCTTGACAGCCCCTTGCAATAGCGGCGTGCCCCAGTCAGCCCCCACACTTTGAGTGTCGCCATTCTTCTTCATGAAGTACTCGTACACAGCAGCCATACCGTAGCAAAATTCAATTTAAACTATTTTACAGTAGCATTTGCAGTCGCTTTTGGTAAGCGAATGGCTTTCACACCATGACTTGCCAAGGAATAAAAGCGGGTTATCGTAAAGAGACTTGTCGTTTAACAAGGGAGAGCGAAACTTAGTGAGAAATGAGCATAAAGTTATAGTTACTTATATTTATTTTTGCTATATAGTAGTATAGTTAAAATACTCACAGAAGATTAGACGATGAGAGTTTAATGATAGAGTTAAAAAAGAGAGAGTTAAATGAGAGTTCTTCTTCATGAAGTACTCGTACACAGCAGCCATACCGTAGCAAAATTCAATTTAAACTATTTTACAGTAGCATTTGCTGTCGCTTTTGGTAAGCGAATGGCTTTCACACCATGACTTGCCAAGGAATACAAGCGGGTTATCGTAAAGAGACTTGTAGTTTAACAAGGGAGAGCGAAACTTAGTGAGAAATGAGCATAAAGTTATAGTTACTTATATTAATTTTTGCTATATAGTAGTATAGTTAAAATACTCACAGAAGATTAGACGATGAGAGTTTAATGATAGAGTTAAAAAAGAGAGAGTTAAATGAGAGAGAGTTGAATGAGAGAGAGCTGAATTAGAGGGTTGAATGAGAGAGTTGAATGAGAGAGTTAAATGAGAGAGTTGAATGAGAGAGAGTTGAATGAGATGAGCGTGAGATGAATGTAAATCAGGTGAGCGAATTGTCCGAGCGCCTTTTCCGGCATCGGGACCTCGGTTGACCGCCCTGGCGCTCCAGTTGTTCAGGCTCCCGGCGTCTCCTGTCTTCTCTGCCGCCATCTCTGTCGCGCGAGTTCTTCAACGTCTTCGCAATGGCGTCGATGACGTCAGTTTCAACTTCGGTGGGGTGCGCACGGCGAGCTGCGGCTTGTACGAGCGAATCCATTGGGCCGATGAATTTGTGGCGGCCATCAGTGCCGTTGCGATTATAAATTCCTTGCAACTCGTTGGTCATCAATCGCCCAATCATGAGACGGACGGTGTCTTTGACCGATTTGCCGCCAATCATGACAAGCCGCCTGACGAGACACTCGTGGAACTCCGCATCTTCCAGCTTCACGCAAAACGCCAGAACATCATCGACTGAAGACATCGGCATCCCTTCGAGGCAGGCATTGTCTGGTGCAGATGAACAACCAGTAGTATTTTGCAACGTGCACAGCTTATCGTAGAGCCTTGTTCTTACTTCTGACGCCTGCTCTAACTGTTGTACACTTGCTAGACTTGCTTGTACATTGCTAGAATGTCCAATAAATTACACTCAATTTAAGTTTGTGTTACAATAAAAATGATCTTAGAACCCTTAGAATTGATTAGGCCTAGCTAATGGACTATTGATTAACCATCTGAATCATATAAGGAAATGCAACACAACATTCTTCCTTTTAACTATTCAAATTAACATATTTAGTATCCCATCTACTCCATTTGTCACTTTTTCATATCAGTAACCAATAAAAATAAATGTATATAATAATATTAAACTGAATAGTTAGGAATTAATTTATCAGTTAAAATCACATTTACCTAAAAATATCAATTAAAAATCTAGATTAAACAATTGGAAATTATTTGTAAACAATTTTTGTAAACAAATCATGCAAAATTTTATTAGAACCTACAAGTTTGAGCATGCTAGAATACTTAGTACTCATAAACAGTTTTATTCAATATAAACAAAATAACTTCATATAATGCCTGTGTAAAGATATTTCACATTGGATTTGCAGAAAACCCCAGAGCCAGTGAGACAACTGTTAAACTCTGCTAAATTATTTGAGATTCAAAACTAAAAAGTTGCAAACAGTAAACAAGTTAATTCAAACTTGTTTTCCAAGTGTAACAATATAATTGCAAACAAGATTTTCATTAAGTACATTAAGTATTACATTAAGGTCACATTAAAAGTCAATTAATAATGCACATTTACTCACTAAACCAATGATATAAAAAACATGTCTTAGCATTATATTAAAAAATATATATTCAAATTATTCAAATCAGTTTTGCATTAATTTCAAAAGAAAATTTCAATAAATAGCTTTAAAGCATTTAATTCCATACTAAAGTACAGTCAACTGTCAAGAGCAAACTGTACCAATTAGTCCATACTAGCAAGTAGTACAAGCTAATAAAATATTGGCATAAAATTGTATGGACTAGAGCATGCTTCAATAATTGTCATGTTAAAATTGTAAATTGTGGAACACATGGAGCAGGCTGGTAATTTAAACGATATGTGGGACTTAAATGGTGAATACTTAGCTGGCGAATCAACTATAAGACTGGTAGATTGAGCAAAATATATTTATAGTGTTCAGCAATGCAGAAATAGCAGAATCAATGAATGAGGAATATCTAAAAATTCAGGCTGTTTCATGGGATTTCGCCTGATGGATGCATATTTATCTGTCAAACGGTCCGGTTGCCTAAAATCCAGCGTTTTTGCAAATAATCTAAGCAATGCATATTATGAACACAGTTTGTATGATTATTGGATTCAGTTGCTCCTAAATCTCTGCTGTATAGTCTGCCGTCTGCTGTGATATTATTCTGGTGAGCAGCATGGAGAATGGATACATTTAAAAACTGTGGGGTGCCTGGCTTCATAGGTATAAAATTATTTGTTGCAAATTATTTTTTATATATTTAATTAATAATAATTTATCTTATCTGGCAATGTTATTTTACTTTAGTATGAGCTTGTTTTTCTACGTGATTCGGCCGGAAAACATGACGAGCTGCCTAGCGGGAAAGTAGCGGGAATCTAGCGGCTTGTCACTATAGCGGCACCCCCCATCATCCCGCTAGTGCTCAGTTTGGAAAATTTCTCGGCCAACCTTCCCGCTAGTTTGCCGATGGCCCCTAGCGGACCCCTTGTGGGCCGCTAGAGCATTTTCAAGTGGGAGCATACGACCTCTGCAGTTATACCGCAAAGATATTGCCTTCGCGCACCAGACCAGATTTATTGGGTCATACTCGACCATCGGCTCAACTGGTCTTTCCACGTGAAAGCAAAAGCCAAGCGTGCCTCAGCCATCCTGGCCCAGCTCTTCCTGAACGGGAGGGTCATCGCAACCCACTCTCAGTACACTGAGGTCAACTCCAGTGTCTTCCAAAATGAAGTTCTAGCCATTAGCTCCTGCACTGCAGAGCTCCTCGCCACTGGCCACTGGCGTAACCGGTAAGAACATCATTCTCCATTCGGACAGCCAAGCTGCCTTGCACGCCATCAGTGGCTGCAGCACCAACTCTGCTACAGTCCTCGACTGTATCAAACTCCTTAACATGTTGGGCTCCACCAACAAAATCACCCTCAAGTGGGTTCCGGGGCATGTGGGGATCCGAGGAAATGAGTTGGCTGACGCCCTTTGCAAAATTTGGCGCCTCCGGCTCCTCTCTCGGTCCCGAACCCCTTGTCCCGATTCCTGGCTGTGGTCATCGACTCGCGCATCAAAGCGTGGATCAGGACCCAGCACCGCTCGACTTGGGCGAACTGCACTACCTGCAGGCAATCCAGAGGCGCTGTCAGCCCTCTCACCAGCTCCGGAAGCTCCTCTTACGCCTCTCGCGCAGAGACATCTGGGCTGCCACCATGATCCTCTCAGGTCACGGCTGCTTCTCTAGGCACCAGTACCAACGCCACCTGCAGTTTCTGTAACTCAGGTGACGAAACCTCTGAGCATTTCATCAGCATCTGTCCCGCCTTTACGCGAACCAGACTCACTTACCTCGGGCCACACACACATATTACTGAAGCGTGCAAACCCGAAAACTTTAATCATGCAGCTCATGGGCTACCTATGGGCCACCCGCAGGGCTGAACTCTCCTTTCCAGAGAGCACTATATATATATTATAGCTGCTGGCGACACTGGGGGACCTCCCTGGGTGGCGCCAACCCTTCGTATATAGCGATGCGTCGGCCGTACAGGGATTAGCAGAATGGGCGTTCGCGGTAAGTCAAGCTGCATGGCGACACTGGCAACACTAATGATGAAGTGATATGTATACTGTATCAGCAAAATGCGATCACGATATAATTCTAGCCGCTTTAATTATAGCCTTGAGGTCGTCCGAACTCTAAAGCACTGATTAGCACATGTGCAGCCGCTATTGATCGAGTATACATTGCAAATCTGTCCATGCAATGCATGTGCATGTAAATATCAGATAATAATCGTTTGTACGAGCCCCCGAATCAATATTTCGTTGGTTATCCTATAATAATATCGAATCTGATCAGCTACGTGGTGTGCTGATAATATACTATACATGTATTGTCTATGGTAAAATACTAAGTCTAAATCAAAGAGGACTGATGGTTTAGGAAGAGAGAAGCAAGCTGTGAAATAAACAAGCCACAAATTTTACCAAAATGGAGGAGCTAACCGCTGACGATGTAATGGAAGTGATGCGAACGATTACCAATGAAGAAGCGTCTACAGTGCAAAGCACTAGCACCAACGTTGACGTCCGGCTTGCCGAATTTAGAGACTTGCGAACTCCAAAAACAACGGCCACAAAGGTTCGTAGCAATTGGAATAAACTGTGCGCTTGGTATACTGACTGGCGAGTGCGCCAAACTGCTCAGTTGAAAGTTGTGAAGGATATGTTCGAGTGGAGCAAGAAGGAATGGGACTACGTGCTGCAGTGCTTTCTGCTTGAACTGCGCAAGGACAACGGAGATATGTACCCGCCTGCCACGATCAAAGATTTTGTCGCCAGTATCCAGTTCCACCTACAAACAAACCCATCACGAACAGTAGTCTGCGTCGGACCTGCAAGACTAGGTTGGTGGAAGGCGGCATCAGTAAGGAAATAGCAAGCCAGAAGACTGGAAGGATTACCGAAAAGGCTGACAGGTCCTACATCGACGTCCGTAAGTCAGAGAAGAACATGTCGGCAGTACTATATGGAGAGCCCACTGCCGCAGCCAAAACGAGCGGCGTGAGTGAGGTTGAAACAGCAATTGCCAACGGCAACTCCAATATTTCCGGACCGCAGGCTTTGGCTCTAAGTCAACAATGGTCCGCCCCTGTACTAAACTTCTACGGGCCAACCACGATCAATTTCAGTTCCCCGACAAACAAGATGCAATAGTGATAGCAATAAAAAGTTGTAGACTAACGAACTAAAACAACTATAACTGACTAAACGCTTGTTTACCGTTTTAACGTTCAATAAATATACGTGTTCTTGTTTTACTATCAATTTTAAATTTGTCTATGGTAGCGGAGTTAACGCTACCAATAATCTCCGCGAGCTTAACACCGAGCTTAACACTAGGGACATAGGCAAGGCGAACAGACAAAGTTGATTAAATGTACATATGCGCATGAATGAAAAATCACCAGCCTGCGTTTTCGCCGAGTGTATTTAAACAAATTTCAACTATTCAAAATTCTTGTAGCATGTTTTTTGCAACAAGCATGCATGCATGCATGCATTAGTAGCTATAGTCGTTATGGTACTTACATTGTTGAATGTTCTACTATTTCGCTTAGTAGGCCTAGCCTTGATAGTCTCTGCAAAATTACTTAATAGTCCTAGCAAAATTGTTTTGAGTATCCAAATATTCGCAAGAATAGTAAAGTTTATTTTAATTGTAATATGCCTATGGCCTATGACTATGGCTTCCATTTTCTATGCGGGTTTCGCCCTATGCTAACAGCTGTACAGCTATACTTTATAATTTATAATAATTATGTAAAAGTATGTCTTTATTGCATGAGTTTATGTTACATTACTTAGGCTTAGGCCTAACTTTATTTAAACTTTGAGTTTCAAATTAAGCAAACATATTTTAGGATAAAAGATTGTAGGCCTACTCTAAACCCTCTAACTAGACTAACTTTCTAGGCCTACTTAAAAACATTTTAATTGAAAAATGCATTTTTGAATTTTTTAGATGGGGAATATGGAAGTATCTCCCAAATTGCTATGCTTAAAGTAAACTAGCTGTCAATGTTTTATATCTATTTAATCTTTGTGCTAGGCCTAACCATGTATTAATGGTCATTCTATAGGGCCTATAATAATGGTTGTAACATTTATACATTGTGACTCATAAATCAATATGTTAATCATATTTATTGGCTTCAAATTTTTGCATATCTTAAAGCAAAATGTATGTATTATATAGGAAAATGAAATTCTATGAGTGCAAGTTATAAAAAATAAATAATTGAAGGCAAAATGATTGTAATGGTCATAACAAAAAAATGAAAAAGTTGAATGGGCTTAATTGTTTTCTAGAATTTACTTGATTTAGGGCCTACAACACTTAGAGGCACAAAGTTATAAAATAGTGCAAAAATTATGCAATTATGCTACATAATTGACAAGAATTAACTTGTGTTTTTATCTGTTTATCTATTTGTTTGTTAGGCCTAATATGCTTAGTTATTATTAGGCCTAGCCTAGTTGGTTGCAAATAAATGCTAGGCCTAGGGCTAGGCCTTATGTCTTATAAACTAGTATAATATTTTTAGGCAGTTGTTATTTGTCTGGTGACCGGACGAATAGCAATGTGGTTATTTGTCCAGTTACTGGATCCTGACCATGCTTTCCTATTCATCCGGTTTATACCGGACAAATAGACATTTTGTTATTTGTCCGGTTAAATTGATAATGCTAAAATATCTAGTTCATAAAAACCACAAGGGTAAATATTCTTAGACTTCAAAGACTTCTTACTTGTATCTTGATTATTATATTGTTATACTAGTATGTGTGACAGGCCTTTTGGCTCTGTCTTTCTAAACTTCTAACTATTAGTGTTTATTAAATATCCTACGAGCTGCCACCAAAGTTGTTACAGGCCTTTCACCTCTTACTTTATCAATTTTAATCCCACCGATTTGCCAACTACAGTTATCCTGATTATACTTGCTTTTACTCCCTAACTATTTCTTAGAATTTCATTTAAATATTTCTGGGTAGCGTTCTTAGTAGCGTTTCTGGTAGCGTTCTTAGTAGCGTTTCTGGTAGCTTATGGCTTGCTTTCTGGTAGCGTTCTAGTAGCTTATGGCCTGAGCGGTCTAGTACTGGTATATGTATTAGTGTATAGTCCTAATCGGGCGTTCACCGAGACTAGAGGGTCACGGCGCCTCTCTTGGTATATCTCCAAGAATTAGTCCCAATTCCCTTCTCTTAGCAAATTTCTTAGAATCGTTTCACAGGTTTTGCAAATAAATAAGTCGCTATTTAGCTCAAAGACTTTGAAATGGTTTAGATTGAACTGCTTATTCTGTTCGCAATTATTTGCTCACGAGTAAAAGACAGTTAGAGTATATTTGTCGCAAAACCGCTCCTATATATAGTGATTTTCCCCACATACGATTAAAACAAAAAAATAATTCTCCAATTTATTTCGCGCATTAAAACAAACTATTATTTGGCGTTCGCGTAGATTCAGTTTCTAAGAAAGATTCGAATATACAGTTATTACATTGAAAGAACATTCGAGTATACTATGATAAAGGCATAGCACTAGTACAACTTTCCTCCTCTATATATCAAATTTTGAACGAAATACTATATTATGTATACAGTGAAAAATTGATATCGTAGGGAAATGCAGGTGAAAAGGTGCAAAGCAAGGTGCAGAAAACACAATTCAGTGCTAAAACAATTGGTGCATAAAATGGTTGTGATAGAACTATTATGTAGGTAAACCATTAAAGTGAGAACTATTATGGAAGCAAAACGAACTATTATAAAAGTATTATAAAAGGCAAAATTGTTATTAAAGGCAACGCAAAAGTTAGTTCACCTCAATAGTTCAGATAAACATGCAGGGCTCCGGGAGGTCGCAATAGTAGGGCCAGCCGACTTGAGCGAAAAACCATCGGTACTCTTCGTCGAGGACCGTCAGCGCTGGCGGCGGGTTGGCTCTTATAGCTCGCTGGAGGCGATAGGCGACGTCCTGGAGAACAGCGACAGCTTCCTGGTAACTGAATTGATCCCTCAGAAACTTCAGGTGTGTCCAGATTTGCGAGCATTGGGGGTAGCGCTGTCGGCTGTCGGATCGGTGGTACGCTACTTTCAGTGCGTATTGCTCAATGTGGAAGCGTAGCTTTTCCACCTCTGCTCCGCGAGTCTCCACAAGTTCTCGGACGATGCGATGAAAATCTCTCTGCCAATTCGGTTGCTGCTGGCTCGGCTGTAGTGCTGATGGCTGGCTAGACTGCTGCGCTGATTGCAGGCTCGGCTGCAGCGCTGACTGCTGCGCTGATTGCAGGCTCGGCTGCGACGCTGGCTGCTGAGCTGGCGGTGTCGCAGCTGTCGATTTCTTCTGCCGTGGTGCCGGGGTCTTTCTCGATGATGGGGCAGCTGGCGGTGACACCAACTGCTGCGTTCGGCTTGATGTCGACGATCCTGGCGTGGCCTTGACAACATAGGAGCGCACGGGCGCAGCTGCCTGTGCTGCCACCAGGGCGGCGCGCTTCTGCTCGGGGCCTTCGACCCTCATTTGGCGGCAAGGCGATGAAGCTGGCGATGATGTTCTTGGCCGTTTGCTGGATACACCAGGCGCCTTTGGACGTGTTGCACATCGAAGCGGTGCCTCATTTTCGTCGGTGTTGGGCGCTGGCTGGGGCTCCATATCGTCTGACAGATTGCCAATTAACTCGTCCAAGATATCAATAGAGTTGTTCATTTTGATTTCTCTGCGAATGGCTCTTAGAATAGAAAGGAAGCTAGCAGTGAGCTATGGGATCTGTGGGGCCTGCGGGGTGCTCGTATTTATAGGCTGGCGGGCCGAAAAACTGGACCTCTTCGAAGCACTCCCCTCGCGCGTGGGGCGGGGCATGCCAGATTTGACAGATTTGACAACTAAATTTTTATGGATTTTCTATTTCTTTTTATAACTTTTTTATTTTTTGATAGATTTTCTTGAGTAAAGTATCAAATTAAAGATCGCATTTTGTAGATTAATATGGTATTTACAGATTCGCTCTATGTACAGCATGTCAAATTTTATAAGCAGATAAGTAATTCTAATACGGAATTTTAACTATTTAACACTGTTTCTTATGGGAAATTGCTTACGTCATGATTTAAGGTGCTAAATATTTCGCGTAGCGCCTTCGGGGCACAAATCCTGTCGCGCCTTCTCTTTCTCTCCTTCGCTGAGTCATCCTAAAGTTATACCTATTCTCTGGCTGAACTCGTTCCTCCTCTAACTCTAATGCTCCTTCTTCTTCTTCTGATGGCTCATCTGAGTCAGTCGCTCTCTCTGTATTCTCACTGTTCAATTCTTCATTTCCTTCGTTTTCACTCTGCGAATTCGGATCTGCGAATACTCTCCATTGAATTCTGTTTTCTTCGTCTGAGCTTTCCTCCTCTAAAATTTGAACTTCTGGAATTCTAACTTCTTTTTGTCTATGGCAAATTCTTTTCTTCGGCTTCGGCTGTTCTTTCTTCTTAGTTGACACTGGTGCTGGTTTTAAATTATTATTAATTTCCTCTGGTAAATCAATTTCGGATTTCGGCACTGGAGTCAGATTATTTCTATGTTTCTCTTCGAACAACTTTGCAAATTCTCACAGCTTCTCCTCGAAATCTCATCTTCATTTTCATCTCATCTCAACTCAACAACTTCTCGACTCAATATCTCAACTCGACCCTGACCTCTCGAAAGCTTCTCTGCTGAACTCATGCCAGCTACAGCTCTACTGTCACGGGTCCTACAACTCTTAACAAATTCTCAAATCTCGAATCTCCTTCCGCTATCTCAGTTTGGCCTCGTCAGTAGAATCATAGAAATTCTGTATTAATCTGCTCTTTAGGCCTTACTGCCCTTCCTTTCCTGCATGGCCTGACTCTCTGAACCTTTTTTGGCTCTTCTGAAAGCGTCATCGGCCTCTTCTTTCTGCCTTTGGCCAATCCGCAATTGGTCAGCATGCGTAGCTGTCCGCGCGTCATGCCAATCTCTGCAATCCAATCTTTTCGACAATTCTCTTCGCACAATTCTGCACAGTTCTCTCAGCATCAACTTCTCGTCAACTTCTCTGAGTAAAATAATCTTCCTTCAATGTTTTCAGTCCGAAATTGCAGTTCCCTGGCTTTCCTAAATAAGTTTCTTAGTAAAACGGCCCTTTTAAGGTCAAACGGCCCTTTTAAGGGTCACCTTCCTAAAATTTAATTATTTTATTTCTTTTAGACAGCTTATTTAATCAGTTGCCTTGCAACATGCCAACAAAATACCTCTTAATCAAATGTTTTTGGGTTTTTCTGAATTTTTTATTCGTTTTTATATTTATGCATATATATTTGAAACATATTTACAGATTTGCTTTACAGACACTTTTAATTTGCTGATTCGCTTGAGTTCGCTCACTTTCTGATTATGGCGGCTTCTGCTGGGCGTACCGATTGAAGTTGATTCGGCACTGGTGTCCTGCTTGAGGCCTAATGGGTCCTGGCTGGTTGCAGAAGAAGCAGTGACCAGGTGTCGGCTCTGGCCTGATTCCACTGAATCTGTTCAGGCGGCGCGGTCTTGGCACTGACTGCTGCTGCTGCCCTGTCTTTGGTTCTAGGCTAATGTTCGTTAGCACGAAGGTCAAGGTCATTAGACACTCTACTAATGCATCAATTCCCTCTTTTCGGTTCTGCTGCTTCGGCTCAAATTCTTCGATTATTCGTCGCCTAATTTCCTGATACTGACTCTGCTCTTTTCTGTGACTGATTCGGCGTTTCAGTCCCTCTGGGATGTTTAGATTAGCAAAGAGAGCTTCCTTCTGTTTCTCGCCTGTAATCCCTTGGATTCTGCACTGCTGCTCAAACGTGTTCATCCACTGCCTAATGTTCTGACCAGGTGTGAACTTTTCTACTTGCACTTCAGCCTCCTTCGATCCTAACTTGAGATGTTTCCTCAGTTCCTCTGCCAGCATGGCGATGGCATCATTAGCCTGATTCTGATTCATCTTTTCTCTACGAAAAACTTTTCAAATTATTCTTCGGAATTCTTCTGAATCTAGTTTTGAGAGTTCGCGCCGTTTCTCTAATCCTTATCGCTGCCACCAGCTGTGACAGGCCTTTTGGCTCTGTCTTTCTAAACTTCTAACTATTAGTGTTTATTAAATATCCTACGAGCTGCCACCAAAGTTGTTACAGGCCTTTCACCTCTTACTTTATCAATTTTAATCCCACCGATTTGCCAACTACAGTTATCCTGATTATACTTGCTTTTACTCCCTAACTATTTCTTAGAATTTCATTTAAATATTTCTGGGTAGCGTTCTTAGTAGCGTTTCTGGTAGCGTTCTTAGTAGCGTTTCTGGTAGCTTATGGCTTGCTTTCTGGTAGCGTTCTAGTAGCTTATGGCCTGAGCGGTCTAGTACTGGTATATGTATTAGTGTATAGTCCTAATCGGGCGTTCACCGAGACTAGAGGGTCACGGCGCCTCTCTTGGTATATCTCCAAGAATTAGTCCCAATTCCCTTCTCTTAGCAAATTTCTTAGAATCGTTTCACAGGTTTTGCAAATAAATAAGTCGCTATTTAGCTCAAAGACTTTGAAATGGTTTAGATTGAACTGCTTATTCTGTTCGCAATTATTTGCTCACGAGTAAAAGACAGTTAGAGTATATTTGTCGCAAAACCGCTCCTATATATAGTGATTTTCCCCACATACGATTAAAACAAAAAAATAATTCTCCAATTTATTTCGCGCATTAAAACAAACTATTATTTGGCGTTCGCGTAGATTCAGTTTCTAAGAAAGATTCGAATATACAGTTATTACATTGAAAGAACATTCGAGTATACTATGATAAAGGCATAGCACTAGTACATATGTGTCTTATACATCAAATTATGCCAAATTGAATACACTGTTTTGCTTACACTCTAGTATACAAGAAAATATTAATCATTATATGAGAAAAGGTCTTAAAAATCTAGAATATTCATCACGAAACAAATAAGATACTTGTGTTAGTAATTTAACCAGACAAATAGCAAAAAGGCTATTCGTCCGGTCACCGGACAAATAACAACTGACATATTTTTAATATATAATAATACAATTATTCCATTTAATTAAGGCTAGACTTAGAGATATAGCCACCATTTCTATAAGTTTTTTAATTATAGACAGCCGTCATGTCTCTAATAGTGCTTAAGTCTATACTTATAGACAGCTAGGCCACCATGTCCATAATATTAGAGCTTATAAACATAGCAAGTTGTGACCATATCTATACAATATAGAATGCATCTTATACTGATGATAGTGGCCATGTCTATAATACATACACAGTGCCAGCAGCAGTATCATTAGGCCTAATATTGAATGGAAAATGAATTTACCATGTGTGCTTAACATTAGGGCCTATAGACATGGTAGCCATGCCTATAAGCTCTAGCATTATAGACATGGCCACTATGTCTATAAGTACTCTGTTCAGTTAAAGCTAGAAAGTGGAAGTAATAAATATTATTATAATGAAACTTTGAAACAAATAATTATTAGCAAAATAATAAAAAAGATATATCATTTTAGCAATAGTATTTTTAAAGATAAAATTTATCATGATTAATAATAACTTTTAGCAACTTGGAAACTATAGAGTATAATATATAAGAAAATCATATTTTCATAAAATTTGTGTATAAGACAACTTATAATTATAAGATTTTATAAAATTCAAACAATAATATACTATTGATATTGCACTCATACATGCGCAACTGCTGGCCGACCTGGCCGATCTGGCCACCATAAATTGTGGTGGACCAGGGGTAAGTTGCAAAAATGCCCAGCCTAAAGAATACAGACGTAGTACTAATTAGATGACGAGGCATTTGGCCCTTATAAGACAGTTATAGTTACTCCTGCCGTTTACCCAAAATTGCATTAGGGTTTCTTTCACAGGTAAGTCGCATTTTTGGTCAAAAAGTAAGTCGCATGGCCAGTGTAAATCAGGGGGTTGCGCATGTATGATTGCACTTTTAGTAATAGTTAGCAAAATATCACTAATGAGATAAACATAAAATATAATATATTTATATATATGCATTATGACATAAAGAGATGAGAGATATCTCAGAAAACTATTTCTTTGCACAAGCTTTTTTACAATTCAAATCACTTTTCAGCAACAGTTTCCTGCATGTTTTTATCTGGGTCTTGTAATAGTGGCCTTGATAGCAATAACTATGAATCTTGCTAGCCTTGATAAACTTAATAATGTTATTGGTTGCATACCAACCTAGCAGGAGACTTTGCAGTTCTCATTCTCTTATTTGGGAGGCTAGACTGGGCTGACTTGAAATAAGCAGCAAAGGGACAGACTGACAAAGGAGGGGTAGATGATGTAAGGTGGAGCTTCAAAGCAGCAATATAAGTGTAGTAGTGATGCAATTTTTGTACTTAAACTAATAATAATATCCATTGAAAATTTTACTGTGGCAAGAATCACTAGTGTCTATTCAAATAACCCGCTAGTGACTCTGTTGACTCTGGGTACTTTTATGACTGTGACTCAAATAACTGCAAAGTAATAGACTGAGATAGTGAGTGACTGATGGAATAGTAAAGAATCACAAAATTCATTACTCAAGAAGTGTGTTAGTGCTAAATTTTCTATGAGTACTAACTCAAGTAGACTAAACAGAGTTTTTTTAAGATGCGAAATGTGATTTCAATTCATAAATTGACTCAGATGTGCTTTAGATGCCACTCAGTGATTCTATAGCTACTAAAGCATGCCTCATATACAACTCTATGGCCCCAGAGAGTTGCAGACAATAAAATGTCCTTAACTACCTTGAGGCGACTTGTACTGGGACATCTCGTTGTTTTTAGAGTCCTAGGGCCTAGGGGCACTTCTTTCCCATTTTACCTGTGTTACCTGCAACGACTCCGAAACGACTCTGGGACTACGAAAGTGACTGCGCCTTAGCGCCTAGATACCGTTTTCATTGGGATATGATTGTTTAGCAATGAACCAATTAGTTATACTCAGAAATGAAGTTTAAAACGTACATGAATAATTAATCGCTTATAACTATCCTAGGCCTAAATGAAAGATGTTTGACTTGTAATGTCCCACCAAAAAATTGATTAATTTCAAATTTATCAATTGCTGCAACCGTGGCCAAATGTCGGCCTCTCAAATGCGCCAGCTGCCAGCTGCCACAGCTCGCATGCTCAGCAGCGGCCAGGTGATCCTCGGTCCCGAGTCCGTAGTCAAGGAGTTGATTGAGAACGCTCTGGACGCCGGGGCCACCAGAGTGGACGTCCGGCTAGACAGCTGCGGCCTGGATCGCCTCGAAGTGCTGGACAATGGCCGCGGCTTCTCCGCCAGCGATGCCGACTTGGTTGCTATGCGGCACTGCACATCCAAGCTGGCTGACGATTCCGGGCTAGCCGACCTGGTCACCTACGGATTCCGGGGCGAGGCGCTCAACTCGCTGTGCACAGTTGGCCAGCTGAGCATGGCTACTCGGTGCCAGGGCGAGGAGCTCGGCAGGGAGTACGCATTCGATAAGTCTGGCCAGGTTGTGTCCCGGCGGGACGTTGCCATGCCAACCGGCACCCGGGTCACCGTCCGTCAGCTGTTCCACTGTCTGCCAGTTCGGCGCCAGCAGCTGCGCTCGGCTAAACGGCTGAGAGAAGCCCTGGCTAGCGTGGAAGCCGCCATTCGATCAGCCGCTCTGGCTAATCCTGGCGTACGTTTTGCGTTGCTTAGCGACGGCGAAGCGTTGCTAAGCCTGCCAGAGTGCGCCAGTCTGAATGATCGCGTCAGGCAGGTGCTCAGCTATGCCGTGTGGCAGCAGATGCAGCGGCTTGACTGTCAGATTAACAATGCAGTGGGCGGTCGGGTCGTTGCGTTTGTGCCAGCCAGCGGTGCTGACAAGGCTATGCTGTTTCGGAATGGAGATCTGCATAGCTTCTTCATTGGTGAGTAAAATATTGATCATTTCAGTGTTAAACAGCTTGTGACCCGTTTTGAGACCTTGATGATCCCTTTTCAGACCCTGATGACCCCTTTTCAGACCTTGATGACCCCTTTTCAGACTTTAATGACCCCTTTTAAGACCCTGATGACCCCTTTTCAGACCTTGATGACCCCTTTTCAGACCCTGATGACCCCTTTTCAGACCCTGATGACCCCTTTTCAGACCCTGATGACCCCTTTTCAGACTTTAATGACCCCTTTTAAGACCCTGATGACCCCTTTTCAGACCTTGATGACCCCTTTTCAGACCCTGATGACCCCTTTTCAGACCTTGATGACCCCTTTTCAGACCTTGATGACCCCTTTTCAGACCTTGATGGCCCATTTTAAGACCTAATGAACCCTTTTGAGACCTTAATGACCCCTTTTCAGACCTTGATGACCCCTTTTCAGACCCTGATGACCCCTTTTCAGACCTTGATGACCCCTTTTCAGACCTTGATGACCCATTTTAAGACCTTAATGAACCCTTTTGAGACCTTAATGAGCCCTTTTTAGACCTTAAAGACCCCTTTGGAGACCTTAATGAGCCCTTTTCAGACCTTAATGAGCCCTTTTCAGACCTTGATGACCCCTTTTCAGACCTTGATGACCCCTTTTCTTCAGGCCTTGATGATCCCTTTTCGGACCTTGATGACCCATTTTTAGACCTTCATGACCCCTTTTGAGACCTTAATGACCCACTTTCGCAATTTGCAGTATGGATCACTCAAGTAAATCCCCTTAATGACCCCATTTTTCGACCTACCAGTCTTATTCACTTGAGTAACCTTGAGTCGCAAGATTAGCACAAGCCAATCTAGACACTTAAGCCTCTATCAATCAATGCACCTAGCTAGCATAACTGAAGATATTAAACAAATTAATTTGCAGTCAACAGACGCCCAGTACAGTCAGCTAAGCTCGTGAAAATGATTCGTTCTACAATCTCCTCTGCATTCGGCGTGCCAACCAAGCTGCCCGTGTGCGTTCTGTCAATTGAACTGCCAGCAGATGCTCTCGATGTGAACTTGAACGCAGCCAAGACTCAAATAGGCCTAGCTAATGAAGCCGCTGTGCTAGAATCTATTAGAACTATGCTATTGGATACTGTGCCAAATCAATCGTTAGCTACCGTGTCGAATACTGTTGCTACTACTGCAGACATAGTAGTTGCTAATAATAATAATGCTCCTGATTCAATTGTTAGTAATGCCAACAACAAGGATGTCAGAGCTGATGCTGCTGGTGCAGCTGCTGAGAGCCACTTGCCGACATCTCCGGTGGCTCCATCTGCGGAATCGCCTGATCAAACTGAGCAGCAGCAGCATCAAATACGAATTTCCACATCAAATACGAGGTCCACACGAATGCGGAGGAAGCGCTGAAGGTGTGGGAGTGGTGGAAGAGGAAACCACCGGAAAACTGCTAGACATCAGCAACAACAACAACAACAACAGCAACAGCAGCAGCAGCCTCAGCAACAACAGCAGCAACAGCAACAGCATCAACAGCAGCAGCATCAACAGCAGCAGCAGCAGCAACAACAGCAGCATCAGCAGCAACAACAACAGCAGCATCAGCAACAGCATCAACAGCAGCAGCATCAACAGCAGCAGAATCAGCAGCATCAGCAACAGCAGCAGCAGCAGCCGATGCCGTCTGCAGTTGATATTTTTGACCCAACTGCTGTTGCGATGCAAGGAGGCGGTGGCGGGGCAGACCTGATGCAGCAGCTTATCGACCTAACCGCGATAGACGACAACAGCAGAGAAGACAGTTCAGTGGCAGATCATCTGGCCGAGTCCCCGGTGCCAAGACGCCGACTCCAACCGGATTTGGAAGCTGCTCCACTCGGCGACAAGCCGCGATCGGCGAAGCGGCCGAGACCCGAGCCGGCTGATCAAGCGAGTGACGTCGCAGCTCCGCCGCCAGCGATGCCGACCTACTCGGATCTGGCCTCGATTCACAGGCGACGCTGCCGACTGCCAGCTCGGTGCAGTGCAGACCGGCTCAGCCAGCTGTTTGAGTCGCTGCAAGCAGCTGATGCATTTTGCTACAGCATTAGTGCCATTTACCCATCCGCAGTTCGGTATGTTGGCCAGCTGGCTGACTACGGCTTCGTGATTGGCGTTGACTCAACTGGGGCGCTGTACGCTTTTAGAGCTGCCTCATCAACTGATGCTGGACAGGCTGATAATACAGCTGTTTATACTCGTATGCAAGAACAGATTAACAATGGTAAAGGGAAACTCTTGACTAGGCTAGCTAGTGAGTGACTACCAGTTGGAACTTTTGAACCTTCTGTAAGTAGTACGTGCGGATCTGTAGCAAATCTGTAGCAGAAACGAACCCAGAGTGCGGGACCTCCTCTCCTTGGTAGTCCTGTTATTTACAGCCATACAAGTAGTCATTTCTTAGTGTTGCATTTGCAAACAGTTAATTAACCTGCTATTGCTATATTAATCGTGTTTATTGAACGTGCTGGCATTTCGTGGTTGCTATCGCCTTTCTACAATATTCGTTAGTCGTAATTAAAACTCACCTTGGCCTTCTATTGATCTGTAATCTGTCTACAAATCCATGTTTGTCATCAATTATAATTATCATCAATAAATTATGCACTTTATGATTGCCATTTGGGCGGTTTGCTCTCATAATTTGATATTTTCAACTTAAATAAAAGTACACGTATTGACGATTTTTCTATTGTGTTCAAGTGTTTAAGCGACATTGTCAGTCGCTCGCGAAATGCATTTACTCACCATTCCGCCGACTCCCCTGAGCAGGCACACAAGCGCGCGGATACGTACGCAGTCATACGCACAGGCACACACTCACACAGGACAGGAGTGTACAGCGGCCATAAATTTATTTATCGTTAGGCATGTACACTTCACTGTGCCTTGGGGGTTGGCCCTCAAGGAAAATTGAAATAAAAGCAGAGCCAAGATTTGGAATCGAACCTGGGCCGCTGGTGACAGACTACTAGGCTATGCCCCCCCCCATTTTTTCAGTCTATGCTAACCTGTAGAGTTCTTAACGTGAAACTGACGCTCGTATTTTAAGCGCGATTAAGCTACTTATATTCCATTTCCAAGTAGTACATGCGCGTGCAAAAAATTATTTAAAAGCTAATTATTTCACAATGGCACCTGATCAGTAATTAATATAGAAATTCTGCAGTATTCGCAAACCATGCAGGTAGTACAAATTCCACTATGGAATGGGAAATAACATGTAACAAACCACTGTGTTGGGTAAACGAAGTTATAAAATCAATGAGTATTGACTGCCAAAGACCCGATATAGCGTACAGAAAGAAGCTTATCGTGCCTACTGAAAGTAGGCTAGCTAGAATCGTATTTAAATGTGTTAAAATGTGTCATCCAGAAATTTTGCTCTACAAATTTAAACTTGGCAGTTTGCATCCCAGCTGACAGCCTAGATAATTTCCCTTTGCGATTATTGTTTTTTTACTTTGATCCCTATCAAGCAACTTATTCTGCAAAAATGGCCCATTTTACAGATCTGGCTTGAAGCGGCTTGTAGGGGTGACTCATATTTTGTTAAGTAAGATATACATTCATGCTTTTTGTTCTGACTAATTATACCAATAATACATCGTAAATTATAGAGAACATGAACTTTAGTACGGATGACCTGATAAAAATAAAAAGAATGACTAAGGATCGTTACTCCCGGGCCTCCGGCTGTAACATGTAACCTGCTCAGTAACTTGTTAACACTGCCACCGCTATAGACTGTTATGACTGCTGCTGTCAGTTTTGCTCCTGCGTTGGCGGCGGCACAACCACCATCGGTTTGTGCGAGTGGTGCAGCACATAGTCGCTAACGGAGCCGAGCACCGTTCTGCGGACGAGGCCGGAGCCCCGGCTGCCGATAACGATAAGGTCGACTGACTCCTCCTCGGCCACAGCGGCTATCACCGGCCCAGCGCTGCGGCCGAGGCGCTCCAGGAATCGCAGGTTATTTCTATCCCGCTCGAGGTCTGGGCTGCAGATGCCCAACTCTACACAGATATTCCGCGTTACCTCGGCCAGCTGCCTGGCCTCGGACATGGCCCGGTTGATGACCGCAGTGTAGTTCTCGGCCACCGCCATGCCGGCCATGCCGAAGCCAAGCGCCAGTTCGGGCGGCTCGGTCACGTTGACAAGAACGACCGCGTCATCGGGCCGGTGCAGCTTCTCGGCGTACCAGCGCAGAGCCCGCTCGCTGTGCCGGCTGCCGTCGATGGCGATGAGCACAACTCGACCGTTGATCGGCCTGTTCGACTCCATTGCTCGGCCAGTGTTTGAATAATTTCCAGCTCAGTCTAAAGCAAATAACTGCAGTCAAATTTTCTTTTTTTATATACAACGAAATCCAACATCCGGCATTCTAGCTCAATTGGAAATCGATTGCATCAAAATAGTCAACATCCTGCTGTTTAGATCTGTATCTATCTAGATCTAGATCTATATGTTTAGAACATTTATCACTGGGATTGGCTAGTCCGGATACATTTTGAGGGCGCAATTTTCGGCTAATTTTCATAACTAGCTCGTATGCATTGAACTTACTTATTTAACCTACGAGTGGCAAATTAACGGTTTAACCTACACTTTAAATTTTACCTTATCTTAATCTGAGGCAAGGCCACTTGGCCACTAAGCTCAGATAATTTTATGAGTTTTATTACAGTAATAAAATCCACGACAAGAAGGGGTGGCAGACCATTAATGACTGGAAGGGGTTGGCAGACCAATGACCGGAGGGGGTGGCAGATTACCAATGACTGGAGGGGGTGGCAGATCACCAATGACTGGAGGGGGTGGCAGATCACCAATGACTGGAGGGGGTGGCAGATCACCAATGACTGGAGGGGGTGGCAGATCACGAATGACTGGAGGGGGTGGGAGATCACGAATGACTGGAGGGGTGGCAGATCACGAATGACTGGAGGGGTGGCAGATCACCAATGACTGGAGGGGGTGGGAGATCACCAATGACTGGAGGGGGTGGGAGATCACGAATGACTGGAGGGGGTGGGAGATCACGAATGACTGGAGGGGGTGGCAGATCACAAATGACTGGAGGGGGTGGCAGATCACCAATGACTGGAGAGGTGGCAGACCAATGACTGGAGAGGGTGGCAGATCACAAATGACCGGAGGGGTGGCAGATCACAAATGACTGGAGGGGGTGGCAGATCACAAGTGACTGGAGAGGTGGCAGACCAATGACTGGAGAGGGTGGCAGATCACAAATGACCGGAGGGGTGGCAGACCAATGACCGGAGGGGGTGGCAGATTACCAATGACTGGAGGGGGTGGCAGATCACCAATGACTGGAGGGGGTGGCAGATCACCAATGACTGGAGGGGGTGGCAGATCACCAATGACTGGAGGGGGTGGCAGATCACGAATGACTGGAGGGGGTGGGAGATCACGAATGACTGGAGGGGTGGCAGATCACGAATGACTGGAGGGGTGGCAGATCACCAATGACTGGAGGGGGTGGGAGATCACCAATGACTGGAGGGGTGGGAGATCACGAATGACTGGAGGGGGTGGGAGATCACGAATGACTGGAGGGGGTGGCAGATCACAAATGACTGGAGGGGGTGGCAGATCACCAATGACTGGAGAGGTGGCAGACCAATGACTGGAGAGGGTGGCAGATCACAAATGACCGGAGGGGTGGCAGATCACAAATGACTGGAGGGGGTGGCAGATCACAAGTGACTGGAGAGGTGGCAGACCAATGACTGGAGAGGGTGGCAGATCACAAATGACCGGAGGGGTGGCAGACCAATTACTGGAGAGGGTGGCAGATCACAAATGACTGGAGGGGGTGGCAGATCACCAATGACTGGAGGGGGTGGCAGATCACCAATAACCGGAGGGGTGGCAGATCACCAATGACTGGAGGGGTGGCAGACCAATAACCGGAAGGGTGGCAGTCGCAGACCACCAGCGAGCAGGATGAGATCAAACAGTCCAAAAAATGAACACACCAAACAAACAGATTTGATAGAATTTTCTGTCTCAGAATAGAGGTGAAAAACGCACCTTGCCTTTCAAAACCGGATGTTAAATAACCAACTTAATATTATAGCTGTCAGGCAAGGGATAATTCAAGAGACTTATATTTTAAAAGGAGCTTACTTCCAAAAATTTGTTAAGTTGAGAAACAGTAAGAAAAAAAACAAAAAAACTGAGAAACTGTAGCGGTACAAACGGACAATTCTCTCTCACATAACCAGCCAGATTGCAACCATCAGTCGATTAACAAGCAGTTAAATTAACAAAACACACAACGGTTTCCCATATGATTATAACAATAATAACACTAATAATAATAATAATACGCTCGTAGTAATCTAAATATTAAATAACACCCAAGTCAAAGTACTATTGCTAAAGGGTATTAACTTTTTGAAGGATGCTATAAATAGATTTAGTATAATAATATTAATTTCTCTTTGCGAACAAATTCATGCATAGTGTATTATCATCCAAATGTTAATAGTTTAAACTCAGCTGATTCAATACTAGTAAACGCGCGGAATTAAACTTTTTACTAATATTATTAATAACAGTTTGGGATTGAGTTAACGCAAATAACAGCGACAATAAAGATATTACTTGTAGTAGTACTGGATGCTCAAGCAAGAGGTCGGGTTAATAAATTCAGCCAATAACAAAATTTGAAAAACTGTCTGACTCCCCAAAAAACGTTAGATTTTCTCCATCATCTTAAGCCGTTGAAGACGCCTTGCCCCTAATCGATTCTTTCCCGCCTTCAAGACATGGCCTTCACAGTCTTGTACTTGCGTCTTGGATCCATGGCTGCAGCGAGAATGCGAGAATACAAATTATTAACTATTGTCAACTCAACAAAAAATTGAGCACCTCTTAGATTATAGCAATTCTTTGTTTCACTCACCAGGAAAGCTGACGTAGGGCCAACCTGAAAAAAGGAAAAAAAATAGCGAAAGATAAACACACTGCATTACTTTGAACGCGCACACAGGAGTGCACAGCGGCCCTTTGACTTTATATTCGTCAGGCATGTGCACTCCGTGTATTGGTGGGTTGGCCCTAACCCTAACCAGGAGGGGGGTCGCAGTGCGAGAGATCCGTGTATTGGTGGGTTGGCCCTAACCCTAACCAGGAGGGGGGTCGCAGTGCGAGAGATCCGTGTATTGGTGGGTTGGCCCTTACCCTAACCAGGAGGGGGGGGGTCGCAGCGCGAGAGATCCGTGTATTGGTGGGTTGGCCCTAACCCTAACCAGGAGGGGGTCGCAGTGCGAGAGATCCGTGTATTGGTGGGTTGGCCCTAACCCTAACCAGGAGGGGGGGGGTCGCAGCGCGAGAGATCCGTGTATTGGTGGGTTGGCCCTAACCCTAACCAGGAGGGGGGTCGCAGTGCGAGAGATCCGTGTATTGGTGGGTTGGCCCTAACCCTAACCAGGAGGGGGGTCGCAGTGCGAGAGATCCGTGTATTGGTGGGTTGGCCCTAACCCTAACCAGGAGGGGGGGGGGTCGCAGCGCGAGAGATCCGTGTATTGGTGGGTTGGCCCTAACCCTAACCAGGAGGGGGGTCGCAGTGCGAGAGATCCGTGTATTGGTGGGTTGGCCCTAACCCTAACCAGGAGGGGGGTCGCAGTGCGA
Source organism: Macrostomum lignano (assembly GCA_002269645.1). NCBI lineage: Eukaryota > Metazoa > Platyhelminthes > Macrostomidae > Macrostomum > Macrostomum lignano. The sequence goes on from NIVC01003179.1 coordinate 57,663, forward strand.
GAGATCCGTGTATTGGTGGGTTGGCCCTAACCCTAACCAGGAGGGGGGGGGTCGCAGCGCGAGAGATCCGTGTATTGGTGGGTTGGCCCTTACCCTAACCAGGAGGGGGGGTCGCAGCGCGAGAGATCCGTGTATTGGTGGGTTGGCCCTCACCCTAACCAGGAGGGGGGGTCGCAGCGCGAGAGATCCGTGTATTGGTGGGTTGGCCCTAACCCTAACCAGGAGGGGGGTCGCAGTGCGAGAGATCCGTGTATTGGTGGGTTGGCCCTAACCCTAACCAGGAGGGGGGGGGTCGCAGCGCGAGAGATCCGTGTATTGGTGGGTTGGCCCTCACCCTAACTAGGAGGGGGGTCGCAGCGCGAGAGATCCGTGTATTGGTGGGTTGGCCCTTACCCTAACCAGGAGGGGGGGGGTCGCAGCGCGAGAGATCCGTGTATTGGTGGGTTGGCCCTAACCCTAACCAGGAGGGGGGGTCGCAGCGCGAGAGATCCGTGTATTGGTGGGTTGGCCCTAACCCTAACCAGGAGGGGGGGGGTCGCAGCGCGAGAGATCCGTGTATTGGTGGGTTGGCCCTAACCCTAACCAGGAGGGGGGTCGCAGTGCGAGAGATCCGTGTATTGGTGGGTTGGCCCTAACCCTAACCAGGAGGGGAGGTCGCAGCGCGAGAGATCCGTGTATTGGTGGGTTGGCCCTAACCCTAACCAGGAGGGGAGGTCGCAGCGCGAGAGATCCGTGTATTGGTGGGTTGGCCCTCACCCTAACCAGGAGGGGGGGAGGGGGGGGGTCGCAGCGAGAGAGAGACTATTTTCTCTTCCGGTCTTGTAGCCTAGTGGTTAGAGCGTCGGGGGTTCGATTCCTGACCCACTCAGAACAATTTGTGTCCTTTAGCAAGACAGTTAACTCTGCATTGCTTCAGTTCACCCAGCTGTAAAATGGGTGCCAGCATTAGCTGGGGTAATTGAGGGTGTGTGTGGCGACCCCCCAGTCCTTGGACCGAACAGCCGTACGCAGCCTTCAGATGCGCCGCGCAATGGCTGCGGCTGAGCAGTCGGTTGCACATCTGCCATTAGTGCAGGTGTAATAAATTATGATAACTATTATTTCTTCCGGCGAATTTTCCCTTCAGACTCACCCGGTGCAAAGTTGCCGTAACCGCCGGCACCAATAGGTGGATAATTCGGATACTGCGGGGGCGGCGGCATCTCCAATTGATGGCACTGGCGAAGCTTCTCGGCTATGAAAGCCTCGGCTTGGCACATGCCGTCCAGGGAGCCGCGCACAGTGATGATGCGGTCCATGCTGAAGCTCTTGCCCATCGAGTCGAATGAGGTGATGGTCGGCGAGCTGGAATGGTGGGGTTGGTAAGGATTTGATCTTGACTGCTGCAGCATCCCAGACTGTAGTACCAGATGCCTATTGCAGCAGCCCAGACTGTAGTACCAGATGCCTATTGCAGCAGCCCAGACTGTAGTACCAGATGCCTATTGCAGCAGCCCAGACTGTAGTACCAGATGCCTACTGCAGCAGCCCAGACTGTAGTACCAGATGCCTATTGCAGCAGCCCAGACTGTAGTACCAGATGCCTATTGCAGCATCCCAGACTGTAGTACCAGATGCCTATTGCAGCAGCCCAGACTGTAGTACCAGATGCCTATTGCAGCATCCCAGACTGTAGTACCAGATGCCTATTGCAGCATCCCAGACTGTAGTACCAGATGCCTATTGTAGCAGCCCAGACTGTAGTACCAGATGCCTATTGCAGCAGCCCAGACTGTAGTACCAGATGCCTATTGCAGCAGCCCAGACTGTAGTACCAGATGCCTATTGCAGCATCCCAGACTGTAGTACCAGATGCCTATTGCAGCAGCCCAGACTGTAGTACCAGATGCCTATTGCAGCATCCCAGACTGTAGTACCAGATGCCTATTGCAGCATCCCAGACTGTAGTACCAGATGCCTATTGTAGCAGCCCAGACTGTAGTACCAGATGCCTATTGCAGCACCCCAGACTGTAGTACCAGATGCCTATTGCAGCACACCAGACTGTAGTACCAGATGCCTACTGCAGCACCCGACTGTACCACAAGACACGAGAAAGAAGCAAACTCACTTAGACAGCTGAATACTGGTTTTGGTTTTCTCGCGAATCGTGTTCAGATTTTTGCCATCCTTTCCGATAATTCTGCCGCAGAATCGGTCCTCAGCCAGAATGTTGAGTTCGGCATCTCTGACAGGTTGGGCAAATGTGGTTTAGAATTGCCCTTTAAAGCAGTCTAAAAGTAAGACAAAAACTCAATTAAAGAAATAAATTGGTCTATAGATCTTACTCCTTGGTTTTTTCCTTGGCCTCATTAACGCAGATGGTGAGAATCTCCTTACAGGCGGCGGAGCAGGCCTCAGGCGTGCCAGAAATGAATACGATCTGGACAATGCGTACATTATTATTCAAATGCTGCGCTTTCGGTTGGATAAAATAAAGTAAAAGGCACAAAACAGACTACTGGCTAGTAGGATAAATAGGATGGCAACTTAAAGCACCGAAACGGAGTAGAAGCTCCGGACATGAAATCCCATTTTATACCCTGGGCCTGGATGAGACGTCTTAACGTTTACGATATTCGTAGTCGGCTCAGAGCAACTCAGTGTTGAAAGAGTCTGGACTCTCGCGCCACGACTCCTTGGTTCGATTCCGTGAGCGGCCGGCGACAATTATTTGGGGCTTGTGTGCATGAAAGATTCACAGCCATGACGGCCAAACCCCCAAGGCACACAGAGTGTACATGTCTGACGATTAGACAGTCAGGGCCGTTGTACACCCTGTGTGAGCGTGTGCATGAGTACGTGCCTGAGTACAGTATTGGCGAGCTTGTGTGCTCAGGAGTCAGTGGGAATGGGCAGAATCGCTTCAGCGCTGACCATAGGACCATGTCGCCGAAGGCGTTTCGCCAGGGTGCCCACAGCCCTACTGTTATAATCCGAAAGTTTTGCACTACGATCTGGCTCTATTCTGGTGCAATTTGCAGACTCTTGATGCTTTCCTGCATCAAAATGCATCCTGGATTTTTTGATGACATCTGCAAACCACATAAAAAAACCCCAAGTACCAAGGAAGCGGGCTTTACCTGACTATTTTGCACCTTTCTAGGCGGAATATTTTTAGTAACAACCTCGCGTTTAACGTCAATCCTGGCCTTGGAACGGTTAGTAATCTCTTTAATAGTTTCGCCGCCTTTGCCAATGATGGCGCCAATCAGGTCGGAGTTAACCAGTATGCGGACCGGATAGAAGTCACGAACTTGCATTGGATTATTCAGTTGGGGCGCCTGAACTGGCGGGCCGCTTCGGCGCTGACTTGGCGCATTGTTGCCATTTTCGCGCCTCTGGTTGGCAGAGTCGTTGTTAAGAGTGAGCTTGGAGCCTTGGAACTCCGCACCATTTACTTCCGCCACGGCCTTGTTGGCAACATCAACAGTCTCCATGGAAACGACAAGGATGCCATCTTGATAATTGTGCGGCTCGATTTTAAGAACTTTGCCAAACTTGGCAAACATTGCTTCTAAATCTTTGTCTTCTTGCTTGCCGCTGGCTCCAGTGGCACGAATTCTGTGACTTTTTTTTACATTGGCGCTGCCACCACTCTGTGGACTAGACTGGCCTCCATTGGCTGCCGCCGCTGATGTTTCCTTCTCGTTGGACATGCCTGCTATCCTAGCTGCCCCTACTATACCATGAATAATTAGGCATTGAAATGGTCATTGCATGGCATGCCTGCTATCCTAGCTGCCCCTACTATATTTGGAACCTAATAGTCATTGCCAACTAAATATTTGCATACTTATAATAAGACAAGTAATAGATGTAAAGTTTAGATATGCTAAACTTAAACTGCCTTTTACTAATATTTTGAAATGCAATAATTTTTTGCCTTTTACAACCTATATTGCACAGACAGCTAGTTATAGTTACAAAATAGATTTATGCTTAGAAAAACTTAACAATTTCATTGTTCTATAATGCATCATAAATATTAACATTAAAAAGGAATACCAAAAATCATAATATTAGAGTTAGATAATAGATACTATTGGACTTTTGTTGCCTCTAATATAATTTTTAACTAGAATTTATTTGTTAAACCTTATTTGCATATAATTTATTCATTAATCCAAATAATTACTTTAAAAAGTTGGTCAAAATGAATAAAAAAGCAAAGCTATTACATAACAGGCTTTTTAGATATAATTGTCCTTTTTTGTAAAAAAAAATATATTGCACTAGTTAAATAATAAATGATTCTAGTACTTTATATTAATTAGCACCTTGTGTATGTTTGGGATAACAATTATTTAAATATAAGAACTACCTTAAAAAGATAATGTTCCAAAACTATAGCATTTCTTGTCAATGTAGCTTTCAAGCAGACATCCCTATTGAAATAAGTTGACAAAACGCGGACAACCGTCCGTCGCATTTTCGGATTCTCCTGGTGTCGCGTCGCGCGACAGTAGTGTCAAGTGGTATGTCGCGTCGCGCAAAACTGGAAACCTAGTGTTGTTATGCGTTGCATCGCGGCCTGGACCTGTAGCCAAAACCTTGCAAACTGTGTTTCATTGTAATATGCTCACGGTTGTTTCTCGGTATTTAAATGTTTCAAACATGTTTGATAATAACTAGTTCTTGAATTGTTCTTTTTTATTTTGACGGTAAAGTAACTAATACTTCAAATATAATTTTTAGAAATGTTACTTGTTAGTTACAATGCGTGCGCTATTTTTCTAAGTGTTGTACCTTTGTTGTTTTACTGTTTATTGTTTTTAAATTTCTTTTCTTTTTCCACAAAATTGAAAGGAATACTCTTGTCCCTTGCCCCATGGTCTCGATGTCGGGAGTGATGTCGGGAGTGAACGGCAATTGTCAATTGCAACGTGGCTGCTGTGGTGTCCCCCCCCCTGGTCATTCGGTCAATAGACATTGGTGTTGCGTCGCACATTGCCGCCCTTCAGTCAACAAAATTTGGTGTTGCGTCACACTTTTGAGGGCACAATTTTAGCACCCGTGTCACACGTCCGCAGGTTTTTGAAACTTATTCCAATAAGGGCAGACGTGGAACTATCCATCTTTTTTTATAAATGATTTTTATACTTGGAACTAAAAAACTATTTTAGTTTTGAAAGTTGATCATTTAAATACAAAAATTGCCTTAAAATGATTTTATAATATATTCCCAAACTGTCTACAGCATTTTTTGTCTTCAGTGCATCATTCAAGAGGCCTCTAGTTTCACTTTATATATAATAGAAAGAGAACTGTTTAAAGAGAATTAAGAGAGGTTGCAAAGCAAATGTAGATTGCATCATCCCTTTATTTTTAGATGATCATTTTAATGCTACTTTTATATGCAAATGATTATTAAGCAAAAGTAAAATATTTACATTTGCAGAATACTAATTGTTTGCTAGAAAAGTAGAAAAAATTATAAAAAGTTTTAATATTTTTTTTATAATTTTGGAATGCAATCATATTAGAAGAAAATTTTTATTAAAATATTTGCTTTACAAAACTAAATTCTATATATATATATAGGATGACTATATATATAAATAATATAAAACAATATAAAAAGGCATGATCATATAAAAGTCACTTTGGCTTTTATAGTTTTGGAACACAATTATTCTTTTATAAAAGTTTCATTGAAATGATTGCCTTCCAAAACTAAATTAAATATAAAAAGGTTAATTATTTTAATGAAGTTTTTTTAATTTAAATAAAAATTATAGTTTTTTAATTTGAACAGAGAAACTTCAATGATGATTGTCTATTGAAATTAGTGAGATAAGCAATGATTGTTAGTTAACCAAAAGATTGCCTATTAAAAAATAACTTAATTAAGCTTTTTGAAATTAATTTGATACTTAGGCCTAATATTTTTTCTTTACTTTTAAACTAAAATATAACTTTATTGAAATTCAAACTGATATGTTAGTGTATTATTATCACTAATTTATTGTACTTTTATCATATTTATCTTTTGTACCTTAAGGCTTAATTGACTTATCTTGTTTAAATATTTTTTTTCAATTGGGAAGTAATTATCTATTTAAATAAATAGACAATATTTATAGGGTCTATTTGTCTATACAAGTAATTATTTATTTTGTTTTATTAAAAAAATACACTTAATCAATAGATATTATATTATACTATTATAATATAATTTACTAGATTTTAAAACTTATGGCTGCATAATAGACAACAAGCTCTACAAATGAAAAACATATTTTTATGCTAAGATTAAGACTAAGACTAGAGTTAGAGTTTAACTATTAATTCTAAGCGAATCTTTTGAACTATTTGAATGCTAAAAATATTTGGAACTTGGGCATATGCATACATTAAATTATTCTTATAGTTTAATCTGAATTAATTACTGTCAATAGCCAGCTAAAGCTAGTAGGTCTATCATATCGACTATGCCTATACACACTCATACGAGTCACACAGAATTAGACCACTTCAGGCACTAGATTTCTATTCATAATCTTTAGTCTTTACTCTTTAGATGTATATTACACAATTGTAAATTGTAATGCACTGCAGTATCTAGTTAAAAAATTCGATTAGGCCTAATCTAATTAAAATCTAATTCAGGCCGTCCATGGCCATTCCACGCCTCCTTTCAGGCAGGGGGCTGCTGCTGACTGAATTTACTTGGGCTCTCTGTAAGGTGGGGGGCAGAAAAAAATAGAAAAGTGATGGACTTGTTGTAATCGGCGTTTGAACTTTGAACTACCGCCTTCGTTATCTCGGCACGAGTAAAGCCGGAAAGTTGCACGGACTAGTTTAAATCGATTTTTTCTCCTTGATACTCCGTCTACCGGGGTCCTCAATTCCGGGGAGGGTAGTCGTTGTCGTAGGCGAGCAGTCTTTAACAGGCGCGGTCGTTCAAACGGTAGACACTGATACTTGACACCGTAGATTGATATGTACGTCGATTTGCTTAACTGATTACTGTCAGTAGGGTAGAGCTGCCACCACCGTTGTCGTATTACGGAACGTTAAGATCTCAGAGCTCGTTTGGAGTTGAGATAAATCGTTTGTTTTACGCCCCGTGGGCAAATTACTCAAGATAGACTATAGGCTTCGGTTAACTAATGAAAATAAAATGATTGTTGTTGGATAACGTACAATTATTGTTGTCGGGAATAAATACTGTTTAAGCAGCGGTTAATATTGCAGGCTAAATAATTATTATAGTAGAGCCGACGAGATTGATTCTCCGGCAATGCCGGGAGTGCAATAAAATAAAACTAAGTTATTAAACTATTAATTAAGCACTTACTCACACTAGTACAAAGCTATAATCAGTCGTTAATACACGGGAACAAACAAAACTAATGGTACGCGGACGGAAGGTAAGCGAGTAGGAGCAAGAGTAAGCGTAAAGGAAGAGAAAGGTCATGAAAATACGTGGCACGTAAAATGAGTATTAAATATTAGCATGCGACGAGAGAACAGCAGTGAGTGGGGCAGGAGATAGGGCAACCGGTGGGGCAGGCGATGGGGCAACCGGCGAAAAAACGGGGCCAACAGAAACAACCGAAAAAACAAAGGCCAACGAAGGCAGAAATGGGCCTAAGGAAGGGACCAAGAGAGGGGGCACAGAGGCCAGCAAAAGGGGCAACAGGTGGGGCAGCAGATGGCAATGACGTAGCAATGTCCAAAAAACCGGAAAACAGTCACGAGTGTCAGATGGTCCCCGCTACCACATCTGTATACATTTTTTGTTCTTCTTATACAATAAGTTGAAGAGCAAGCTGTAAAAAACAAGTGTAGAAATAACTTTGATTTTTCTGGTTTAAAGTTACTAAACGTAAAATCAGTCTAGGTATTTTACTTTTTATTAAATGTTTTTACTTTGCAAACAGCCTTTCCTTTCAACACTGGGGCTTTTCACATTACCAATTCCAGAACCAGAATCGATTCGGATCTTCCAAGAAAAAAAGCAGTATAACTATTTAACTTTGCTGAATGTTTGACTGCCTCACAGCTTCACTTTGCACAATTTTTCACTTTCTTCTTGGCTATTGCCATTCAATAATCACAACTTTAAAGCACTTATATCCCTCTAGTTTAGGAGACAAAAAGTTATACTTTACAAATTGGATCTGGTTCTAGTCAGAACAAGCAATATGAAAAGGCCCACTGACGCATATAGGTAATTGTAAGAAATATAATAATTTTTTCTAGGAAACACAGATCACAAATTTCGATACTTTTATATATATATTATAAAAAACTGTTTACAGACAAGTGACAACAAATTAGGCTTTTCACAGTACCAACTAATTAAATACGACCGTAGAACCGGAATCGACTCGGATCTTCCAAAAAACTATAACTAGGGGCCTATTTAAATTTGTTGAATGTTTCACTACATTAACACAACAGCCTCAATTGTCTTTGTTTTGACTCCGCGCACAATTTCTTACTTTCTTAGCTATTCCCATTAAAAAATTACAACTTTATATATATAGTAGCACGAATATCCCCATAGTTTAGGAGCCAAAAAGTTTTACTTAAATTTTTTCTGGTTCTAGAACCAAAACAAGCAATATGAAAAGGCCCAACATCGAAAATATTGAATATGTAAAGATGTTTCAAGAAGAGTTCTTAACAGAGTAGGCCTAAGAGTAACACTAGGCCTATACAATCTGATATTGTAAGTGGAGTATGACTACAATTAATTTGCACTTCTCTGAGTCTGCTCTTACTTTTAATTACAAACATGCTTAGGCGCAAGCCGCGCAACCTAGACTAGGGATTCACCTGGCTGTTTCTATTGGCAACACACATACGTAAGTCACTTTTTTACAGAATAGTAGGCCCTAGTCACATGACTGCTCTTAGCCACTTATATGTGTGTGTTGCCAATAGAAATAGCCAAGTAATTCCTAAGGTTACACATATGATTGCAAATAATTAATGTCTATGCTTACCCAGCTAAGTCTATTTTAATATCCCTTTTTTGGTTATTTCCTTTTTAAAAATATCTTTCATTTTTAATGCATAATATTGCCAGCATTCTTTATCTTTTATTTGATATTGACTAATTTGATTAATACCTTTAAAATACTTATTTTAATTTAATTATTTACTAGATAAATTGCACTCTAGTAAGTATATATAATATTTTTTTGTAATTCTTTATCTAAATACTTTTCAATTTGTTAACTGTTGAAGTTTGTTTAAAGATTTTTAGAAAAATTTTAGCCACTTAATTTTAAATGGAAGTGCTTTTCCCCATGGTCCCATGCCAATAATTCCAATTTTATTCATACGGATCCGTGTTGATAATTTCCAGCTTATCCCTATAGCAGCTTATTATATTAGAATAGAGAACCTTAAAATGAATCTGTTCTTAATCTAATTTTATTTGGATTATAGTTGCTTTGATGATAAGACATTTTGGTGATAGTCTTTTTGGTAATAAATGAAATACCATTTTAGTGATAGCCATTCTGTTTTTAAATAGAAAATTAACTTGCAAATGCTAAGGGATATTGACCTTAAAATTTTATAAGTTTCTATAATCTATATGGTTAAGGGTTGCTTTATTTAAGTTTGTTCATACATGCCTAACACCCGTCTGACCCATCCAAACCAAATGGGTGAAATGGCTGCCAGCTAAGGTAAGTTGCAAAATTGAAATGGGAAAAATGAAAAATTGGGGGAGGAAAAAAAAGGAAAAAAAGAAAAAAGAAAAAAAGAAAGGAAGAAGAGAGAGAAAGAAGGAAAGAAGAGAGAAAAAGAGAAGAAATGAAAACAAAAGAGAACAGAGGAACTAAGTAGCAATTAGGAGGAGCTAAGTAGCAATGGGAGGAACTAAGTCACAATTGGGAGGAACTAAGTCGCAATCGGGAGGAACTAAGTCGCAATCGGGAGATTTTTTGCCTGTCCTCTAGGCATTGCAGTAGTGTATCTAGGTGTTGTATATATGGCAAATTTTCGAAGGCATGATACATAGAAAGCTCCAATTTGTGTGCAGCACATCAGTGTTGGAAGAAATTGTTTTCTGCCCATGCTTTTATTCTAGCAAACTTGTAAGTCCAACTCGACTTCTTGTCATCACAGATGCTTTATCTGTTGTAATGCCACATAGTCTTGTCTTGCAAAACAACTGTCACAATACTATCTTGAGTAAATAAATCTTCTAGCATATCATGCTTTGTCTTTCTTCTGTGACTGACAGTTGCTTAAATCTATAGAAGTACATTATTGGTTTGCTCTTCACAACATACATGTGCAAGTCGGCCGAGTCGGCCAATCTGGCCGACCAATTTGGCGGCCAACCAAGGAAGTCGCAAAAATGCCCACCCAAAAAAACGCCAAAGTAGTAGTACTAAATAGCTGACGAGGCATTTCGGCTTAATAAGTCAGTCATAGTTACTCCTGCCATTTACCCAAAGTTGCATTAATTTTGCTTTAGGGTTTTTTACATGTAAGTTGCATTTTTGGCCAAAAACTATGTCGCATTTTTGTTAAAACTAAGTCGCATGGCCGACCAAATTTTGGAGGTTGAGCATGTATGCTTCTCAAGCATCCGTAAATATATCATTAGGTAACTATTTGTAACTGTTTGTATAACTATATATCTTTTTCTTGGAGGACTCTCACTTCTTTGGCCATCAGTCTCAGTCTGAATCTGAGTCCAAATGAATGGCTGTATGTGGTCGTTGGATCTGTGCTTCAGTATCAGCATTAGTTGATAGGCAAGATTCTATAGCAATAGATTCAGCATGAGCATTGCGCCATCGTGAAAATTCTGTTTCAAGATGTCTAGTTTCTTCATTCATTTCAAAAACAGCTTCTCTTTCAGCTGAAATTATTTGAGAAGAGCAATATGCATAAGTTGTTGCATCTGCACCCTGAGTCTCAATTTTTGCATCCTGCACAGATAGATCTCTATTAGAAGCAACAACCTCTGGATTTTGCACTGCCATTAACAGTCCCTCTCTGTGTAGGATGGTGGTGCTTCTAGTTCCCTTGAATGTGCTGCAGCTGCACCATCACCTTATCCCTGGGCTGCATTTAAGATTGCTGGTAAATTTTATTCTAATATCGAATACGCACCAGAATAATCATCAACTTCTCCAGGAGTTACATGACCAAGTTTCAATCGTGTAAAGAGCAATGGCTTTCGCTCTTCAGCTGCAGAAAGGGGGCACTGGTTGATAGAATAGTCTTCATGGCCTTTTTCATCCCTTTCACATGCAGGATTCAGTGTACAAGGGCTGAGCAATAAGTTTCTGGGTGTGCATAGTTGAGAGGCGGCTGACAAAAGTACATTATATAAGTACAATGTTTGTAAAGTTTCAAACAAACTGGTCATACATAGCCAGTGCAGAATCCCAAACCAAGCTAGAATAGCCATCCTATCTATCAAATTCACAATGGAGCTCAATAGGAGTCATTTTAGAGCAATGAAGCAATCTAGTGCGGCCCCCCTTCGGGGCGCCCAATAAGAAAGGAGCAAAAATAGTTCATGGAAAACAATAAAAAAACACATTTTCTTAAACACTAATTCCTTCTTCACATTTTAAAAATCACCTTATTCGTGTAAAATTGTCACGGACTAAGATGTTTGCAAAATTAAAAAATCACTTTTTCTCTAAAATTAACAAACAGTCAACAAAATATCGTTTCACTAAATAGAAAATATTCCCAAGACAGCAAGCAACCCCCTCCAAAAGTGAACAATCGCAGATAGCAAGCATCCTCTAATGCTCATAGCAAGAATCACCACAGATAGCAAGCATCTGCAGATTAGCAAGCACCCCCCAGATATTATAGAAGCATCCACCCAGATAGCAAGCATCCACTCAGATAGCAAGCATTCTGCAGATATCAAGCACCCCCAGATATTATAGAAGCATCCTGCAGATAGCAAGCACCCCCCAGATATTATAGAAGCATTCACCCAGATAGCAAGCATCCTGCAGATAGCAAGAATCCCTAAATAGCAAGCATCCTGCAGATAGCAAGAATCCCTGAATAGCAAGCATCCCTGGATAGAAAGAATCCCATGCATGTAGCCAGTACCCCCTCTCCCAAATAGCAAGTATCCCCCCTCGAGAGCAAGCATCCACGAGACAGCAAGTAGCTAGTGCAAATGTTACTTCCGCTAATGCAATAATCGCTTTCTCAGGTTGTGCAACAATCCACGTCTCAGCGAGCGCAATAATCTCTTTTTTAGACAGCGCAGTAATCAGCTTCTCAGCTAGTGCAATAATCCTTGGTTTATTAATAGCAATAATCCTTGATTAATCAAGTGCAATAATCCTTGGTTTATCAAGTGCAATAATCCTTGGTTTATCAAGTGCAGTAATCTTTGGCTTATCAAGTGCAATAATCCTTGGTTTATCAAGTGCAATAATCCTTTGTTTATCAAGTGCAATAATCCTTGGTTTATCAAGTGCAATAATCCTTGGTTTATTAAGTGCAATAATCCTTGGTTTATCAAGTGCAATAATCCTTGGTTTATCTAGCGCAGTAATCCTTGGCTTATCAGGTGCAATAATCCTTGGTTTATCAAGTGCAATATTTGTTTATCAAGTGCAATAATCCTTGGTTTATCAAGTGAAATAATCCTTGGTTTATCAAGTGCAATAATCCTTGGCTTATCAACTGCAATAATCCTTGGTTTATCAAGCGCAGTAATCTTTGGCCTATCAAGTGCAATAATCCTTGGTTTATCAAGTGCAATAATCCTTGGCCTATCAAGTGCAATAATCCTTGGTTTATCAAGTGCAATAATCCTTGGTTTATCAAGTGCAATAATCCTTGGTTTATCAAGTGCAATAATCCTTGGCTTATCAACTGCAATAATCCTTGGTTTATCAAGTGCAATAGTCCTTGGTTTATCAAGCGCAGTAATCCTTGGCCTATCAAGTGCAATAATCCTTGGCTTATCAAGTGCAATAATCCTTGGTTTATCAAGTGCAATAATCCTTGGTTTATCAAGTGCAGTAATCCTTGGCCTATCAAGTGCAATAATCCTTGGTTTGCCAAGAGCAATAATCCTTAGTTTATCGAGTGCAGTAATCCTTAGTTTTCCAAGTGCAGTAATCCTTGGTTTATTAAGAGCAATAATCCTTGGCTTATCGAGTGCAGTAATCCTTGGTTTGCCAAGAGCAATAATCCTTGGTTTATCAAGTGCAATAATCCTTGGTTTATCAAGTGCAATAATCCTTGGTTTATCAAGTGCAATAATCCTTGGTTTATCAGATGCAATAATCCTTGGCTTATCAACTGCAATAATCCTTGGTTTATCAGATGCAATAATCCTTGGCTTATCAACTGCAATAATCCTTGGTTTATCAAGTGCAATAATCCTTGGTTTATCAAGCGCAGTAATCTTTGGCCTATCAAGTGCAATAATCCTTGGTTTATCAAGTGCAATAATCCTTGGTTTATCAAGTGCAATAATCTTTGGTTTATCAGATGCAATAATCCTTGGCTTATCAACTGCAATAATCCTTGGTTTATCAAGTGCAATAATCCTTGGCTTATCAAGTGCAATAATCCTTGGTTTATCAAGCGCAGTAATCTTTGGCCTATCAAGTGCAATAATCCTTGGTTTATCAAGTGCAGTAATCCTTGGCCTATCAAGTGCAATAATCCTTGGTTTATCAAGTGCAATAGTCTTTGGTTTATCGAGTGCAGTAATCCTTAGTTTTCCAAGTGCAGTAATCCTTGGTTTATTAAGAGCAATAATCCTTGGTTTATCGAGTGCAGTAGTCCTTGGTTTATTAATATCAATAATCCTTGAATAATCCAGTGCATTAATCCTTGGCTTATCAAGTGCAACATTCTTTACTATCAAGTGCAATAATCCATGGCTTATCAAGTGCAATAATCCTTGGCTTATCAAGTGCAATAATCCTTGGTTTATCAAGTGCAATAATCCTTTGTTTATCAAGTGCAATAATCCTTTGTTTATCAAGTGCAATAATCCTTTGTTTATCAAGTGCAATAATCCTTGGTTTATCAAGCGCAGTAATCCTTGGCTTATCAAGTGCAATAATCCTTGGTTTATCAAGTGCAATAATCCTTGGTTTATCAAGCGCAGTAATCGTTGGCCTATCAAGTGCAATAGTCCTTGGTTTATCGAGTGCAGTAATCCTTGGTTTTCCAAGTGCAATAATCCTTGGCTTCTTGAGTGCAGTAATCCTTGGTTTGCCAAGAGCAATAGTCCTTGGTTTATCGAGTGCAGTAATCCTTGGTTTTCCAAGTGCAGTAATCCTTGGTTTATTAATAGCAATAATCCTTGGCTTCTTGAGTGCAGTAATCCTTGGTTTGCCAAGAGCAATAGTCCTTGGTTTATCGAGTGCATTAATCCTTGGTTTTCCAAGTGCAATAATTCTTGGCTTCTTGAGTGCAGTAATCCTTGGTTTGCCAAGAGCAATAGTCCTTGGTTTATCGAGTGCAGTAATCCTTGGTTTTCCAAGTGCCGTAATCCTTGGTTTATTAATAGCAATAATCCTTGATTAATCAAGTGCAGTAATCTTTGGTTTGCCAAGAGCAATAGTCCTTGGTTTATCGAGTGCAATAATCCTTGGTTTATTAATAGCAATAATCCTTGATTAATCAAGTGCAATAATCCTTGGTTTATCAAGTGCAATAATCCTTGGTTTATCAAGTGCAGTAATCTTTGGCTTATCAAGTGCAATAATCCTTGGTTTATCAAGTGCAATAATCCTTTGTTTATCAAGTGCAATAATCCTTGGTTTATCAAGTGCAATAATCCTTGGTTTATTAAGTGCAATAATCCTTGGTTTATCAAGTGCAATAATCCTTGGTTTATCTAGCGCAGTAATCCTTGGCTTATCAGGTGCAATAATCCTTGGTTTATCAAGTGCAATATTTGTTTATCAAGTGCAATAATCCTTGGTTTATCAAGTGAAATAATCCTTGGTTTATCAAGTGCAATAATCCTTGGCTTATCAACTGCAATAATCCTTGGTTTATCAAGCGCAGTAATCTTTGGCCTATCAAGTGCAATAATCCTTGGTTTATCAAGTGCAATAATCCTTGGCCTATCAAGTGCAATAATCCTTGGTTTATCAAGTGCAATAATCCTTGGTTTATCAAGTGCAATAATCCTTGGTTTATCAAGTGCAATAATCCTTGGCTTATCAACTGCAATAATCCTTGGTTTATCAAGTGCAATAGTCCTTGGTTTATCAAGCGCAGTAATCCTTGGCCTATCAAGTGCAATAATCCTTGGCTTATCAAGTGCAATAATCCTTGGTTTATCAAGTGCAATAATCCTTGGTTTATCAAGTGCAGTAATCCTTGGCCTATCAAGTGCAATAATCCTTGGTTTGCCAAGAGCAATAATCCTTAGTTTATCGAGTGCAGTAATCCTTAGTTTTCCAAGTGCAGTAATCCTTGGTTTATTAAGAGCAATAATCCTTGGCTTATCGAGTGCAGTAATCCTTGGTTTGCCAAGAGCAATAATCCTTGGTTTATCAAGTGCAATAATCCTTGGTTTATCAAGTGCAATAATCCTTGGTTTATCAAGTGCAATAATCCTTGGTTTATCAGATGCAATATTCCTTGGCTTATCAACTGCAATAATCCTTGGTTTATCAGATGCAATAATCCTTGGCTTATCAACTGCAATAATCCTTGGTTTATCAAGTGCAATAATCCTTGGTTTATCAAGCGCAGTAATCTTTGGCCTATCAAGTGCAATAATCCTTGGTTTATCAAGTGCAATAATCCTTGGTTTATCAAGTGCAATAATCTTTGGTTTATCAGATGCAATAATCCTTGGCTTATCAACTGCAATAATCCTTGGTTTATCAAGTGCAATAATCCTTGGCTTATCAAGTGCAATAATCCTTGGTTTATCAAGCGCAGTAATCTTTGGCCTATCAAGTGCAATAATCCTTGGTTTATCAAGTGCAGTAATCCTTGGCCTATCAAGTGCAATAATCCTTGGTTTATCAAGTGCAATAGTCTTTGGTTTATCGAGTGCAGTAATCCTTAGTTTTCCAAGTGCAGTAATCCTTGGTTTATTAAGAGCAATAATCCTTGGTTTATCGAGTGCAGTAGTCCTTGGTTTATTAATATCAATAATCCTTGAATAATCCAGTGCATTAATCCTTGGCTTATCAAGTGCAACATTCTTTACTATCAAGTGCAATAATCCATGGCTTATCAAGTGCAATAATCCTTGGCTTATCAAGTGCAATAATCCTTGGTTTATCAAGTGCAATAATCCTTTGTTTATCAAGTGCAATAATCCTTTGTTTATCAAGTGCAATAATCCTTTGTTTATCAAGTGCAATAATCCTTGGTTTATCAAGCGCAGTAATCCTTGGCTTATCAAGTGCAATAATCCTTGGTTTATCAAGTGCAATAATCCTTGGTTTATCAAGCGCAGTAATCTTTGGCCTATCAAGTGCAATAGTCCTTGGTTTATCGAGTGCAGTAATCCTTGGTTTTCCAAGTGCAATAATCCTTGGCTTCTTGAGTGCAGTAATCCTTGGTTTGCCAAGAGCAATAGTCCTTGGTTTATCGAGTGCAGTAATCCTTGGTTTTCCAAGTGCAGTAATCCTTGGTTTATTAATAGCAATAATCCTTGGCTTCTTGAGTGCAGTAATCCTTGGTTTGCCAAGAGCAATAGTCCTTGGTTTATCGAGTGCATTAATCCTTGGTTTTCCAAGTGCAATAATTCTTGGCTTCTTGAGTGCAGTAATCCTTGGTTTGCCAAGAGCAATAGTCCTTGGTTTATCGAGTGCAGTAATCCTTGGTTTTCCAAGTGCCGTAATCCTTGGTTTATTAATAGCAATAATCCTTGATTAATCAAGTGCAGTAATCTTTGGTTTGCCAAGAGCAATAGTCCTTGGTTTATCGAGTGCAGTAGTCCTTGGTTTATTAATAGCAATAATCCTTGGCTTATCGAGTGCAGTAATCTAAGTGTTTTTATTTAGTCCTTTAATAAAACCTTTTAATAAAAAATTTTACACTACTACTTTTAAACTACTTAGATTCGAACCTAGGTCGCTGCATTAGCAGTCTGGTCTGTTCAGCTCTAGGCTAGCTCTCATCGAAGTTATCAGTGATGTTGTACCACTTATATAATTCAACACTCACACCAAGTCAGGTAGAGTAAAAAGTCTCACGAAGCAGTTATGACATAATCAATTTCTTAGGCAAGTCAGTACCAGTGTCTATGAAAGTTTATCAAGTGCAATAATCCTTTGTTTATCAAGTGCAATAATCCTTGGTTTATCAAGCGCAGTAATCCTTGGCTTATCAAGTGCAATAATCCTTGGTTTATCAAGTGCAATAATCCTTGGTTTATCAAGCGCAGTAATCTTTGGCCTATCAAGTGCAATAGTCCTTGGTTTATCGAGTGCAGTAATCCTTGGTTTTCCAAGTGCAATAATCCTTGGCTTCTTGAGTGCAGTAATCCTTGGTTTGCCAAGAGCAATAGTCCTTGGTTTATCGAGTGCAGTAATCCTTGGTTTTCCAAGTGCAGTAATCCTTGGTTTATTAATAGCAATAATCCTTGGCTTCTTGAGTGCAGTAATCCTTGGTTTGCCAAGAGCAATAGTCCTTGGTTTATCGAGTGCATTAATCCTTGGTTTTCCAAGTGCAATAATTCTTGGCTTCTTGAGTGCAGTAATCCTTGGTTTGCCAAGAGCAATAGTCCTTGGTTTATCGAGTGCAGTAATCCTTGGTTTTCCAAGTGCCGTAATCCTTGGTTTATTAATAGCAATAATCCTTGATTAATCAAGTGCAGTAATCTTTGGTTTGCCAAGAGCAATAGTCCTTGGTTTATCGAGTGCAGTAGTCCTTGGTTTATTAATAGCAATAATCCTTGGCTTATCGAGTGCAGTAATCTAAGTGTTTTTATTTAGTCCTTTAATAAAACCTTTTAATAAAAAATTTTACACTACTACTTTTAAACTACTTAGATTCGAACCTAGGTCGCTGCATTAGCAGTCTGGTCTGTTCAGCTCTAGGCTAGCTCTCATCGAAGTTATCAGTGATGTTGTACCACTTATATAATTCAACACTCACACCAAGTCAGGTAGAGTAAAAAGTCTCACGAAGCAGTTATGACATAATCAATTTCTTAGGCAAGTCAGTACCAGTGTCTATGAAAGTTTACAATATGGTTACGTAATATAAATTCAGTACTGCGCTATGCTTTCACACTCAAAGCTGTGACGCAATTCAATTGAGTGTCAAATTCAGCCAGTACACAGACGATAAATAAAGTGTATTGTGATGCAATCTATTTCAGAATCAGAATTCAACCAGTCAGTTTTTCTGCTAGCATTCTTACGATGCATTTCAAGTCGAAAGAGCTGCTTGACCTTTGCAAAAAAGCATGTTTTTCGAATATTTAATCCCTTTAGCATCAAGCAATTTCTTAGCCACGATGCATGTACTGTCACGGGAAAATTTCTGATCGAACAGTGCAAGTTCGAAGAAAATCGGTTGAGCCGTTTTTGCTAAAATCGATCACACACACACACATACATACACACACATACCGACAGACCATTTTTAGTATATTGGAACTAGCAATCTTCGCCCCCCGATGGGGGACATCTGGATAGAATCCTTGTTCTTTACAAATAACAAATAGACAGCGAAATAAAGCCTTCATAAAAAACAACAGACATTCCCTCTAAAAACAAAACATCCCAAGACAGCAAGCATCCTCAGACAGCATTCAAGCATCGATCCCCAAATAGCGAAATCCTCCAAACTGCAAGCATCCCCCAGATAGCAAGCATCCCCCCAATAGCAAGCAACCCCAGATAGCAAGCATCCCCCAGACCCCAGATAGTAAGCATCCCCCAGACTGCAAGCAACCCCTGATAGCAAGCATCCCCCAGATAGCAAGCAATCCCCCAGACCGCAAGCAACCCCAGATAGCAAGCATTAACCTGGATACAAAGAGACCTTATAGATATCTAGCAACCCCCTCTTAGATAGCAAGTACCCTCCACCCCCCAAGAGCAAGCATCTCCCAATAGCAAGTTACCCCAGTAGCAAGCATCCTTCCGATAGCAAGCATCCCCTTGATAGCAAGTTTCCATCCTTAAATGGAAACTTGCAAGCTTGCAAGCATCTTTGCAAATATCCCCAAAGAAACTTGCAAGCATCCACCAGAGAAAGTAGCTAGTGCAACAATTTCCTTAGCTTTATAGTGGCTCCATTTTGTTTGGCATGACACTTCTTTTATGTTTGAAACGGTGTCTCTTTTATGTTTAAAAAGGTGGCTCTTTAATGTTGACATAGTGGCTCTTCTATGTTTACCATGGCGGCCCTTTTACGTTTGAAATGTTGTCTCTGTTATGTTTGACATGGTGGCTCTTCTATGTTTGACATGGTGTCTCTTCATTGTTTGACATGGTGGCTTAGTTGTTTGACATGGTGGCTATTTTATGTTTGGCATAGTGGCTCTTTTATGTTTAACATGGTGGCTCTTTAATGTTCGACATGGTGGCTCTTTAATGTTTGACACTGAGTCACGTAAATGTTTGACATGATGGCTCTTTTATATTTTACATGGTAGCTCTTTTAAATTTTACATGGTGGCTGTTTATGTTTGACATGGTGTCTCTTCTATGTTTGACATGGTGGCTCTTTAATGTTCGCCATGGTGGCTCTTTTATGTTTGACATGGTGGCTCTTCTATGTTTGACATGCAGTCACATATATGTTTGACATGATGGCGCTTTAATGTTTGACATGGAGTCACGTATATGTTTAAAATGGTGGCTCTTTTATGTTTGATATGGTGGCTCTTTTATATTTTACATGGTAGCTCTTTTATATTTGACATGGTAGCTCTTTTATGTTTGACATAGTGGCTCTTTATTGTTTGAGATGGAGTCACGTATATGTTTGACATGGTGGCTCTTTTATGTTTGACATGGTGGCTGTTTAATATTCGACATACAAAAAAAACCTATACAAAGAAAACCGAGAAACTGCTCAAATAAAGTGCAATCCAAAAAGAAATCATCCCAAGACAGCAAGCATCACCCAGAGAGAAAACATCCCCCAGATAGCAAGTACCCCCCCAGATAGCAAGCATCCCCCAGATAACAAGCACCCCCAGATAGCAAGCATCCCCCAGATAGCAAGCATCCCCCAGATAGCAAGCAGCCCCCCAGATAGCAAGCATCCCCCAGATAGCAAGCATCCCCCAGATAGCAAGCATCCCCCAGATAGCAAGCATCCCCCAGATAGCAAGCATCCCCCAGATAGCAAGTACCCCCCAGATAGCAAGCATCCCCCAGATAGCAAGCATCCCCCAGATAGCAAGCATTCCCCAGATAGCAAGCATCCCCCAGATAGCAAGCACCCCCCAGATAGCAAGCATCCCCCAGATAGCAAGCATCCCCCAGATAGCAAGCACCCTCAGATAGCAAGCATCCCCCAGATAGCAAGCACCCCCCAGATAACAAGTATCCCCAAATAGCAAGCATCCACCAGACAATAAGTAGCTAGTGCGAAAATTTCCTTAGCTTTATAGTGGCTCCTTTAAAATTGGCATGACTTAAAATTGGCATTGGCTGGCAATTCTTTTACGTTTGAAATTGTGTCTATTTTATGCTTGACATGGTGGCTCTCTTATGTTTGACATGGTGGCTCTTTAATGTTCGAAATGGTGGCTCTTTAATGTTCGAAATGGTGGCTCTTTAATGTTTGACATAAAAACACCTATATGTTTGACATAAAGTCACTTTTACGTTTGACATAGTGGCTCTTTAATGTTTGACATAGTGGCTCTTTAATATTCTACATGGTGGCTCTTTAATATTCAACATGGTGGCTCTTTAATGTTCGAAATAGTGGCTCTTTAGTGTTTGACACGGTGGCTTTTTAATGTTCGACATAGTGGCTCTTTAATATTCTACATTGTGGCTCTTTTATGTTTGAAATAGTGGCTCTTTTATGTTCGAAATGGTGTCTCTTTAATGTTCGACATGGTGGCTCTTTAATGTTAGACATGCTAGCTCTTTAATGTTCGACATAGTGGCTCTTTTATGTTTGCCATGGTGGCTCTTTTATGTTTGGCATGGTGGCTCTTTAATGTTCTTCATGGTGGCTCTTTTGCTCTTTTACGTTTTACATGGTGGCTCTTTTATGTTTGACATAGAGTCACGTATATGTTTTACATGGTGACCATGTAATGTTTGACATAGAGTCACGTATATGTTTTACATGGTGACCATGTAATGTTTGACATGGTGCCTCTTTTATGTTTGACATTGTGCTTTTTTATGTTTAGCAGTTTTGTGTTTTCAAGGTGATTAAATAAAAAAATTATTTTGCTCTACTAAGATGCAAACCCAGGTCGCTACGTTGGCAGTCCAGTCTGTTTGTATCTAGGCTATCTCTTTTCTATGAATTGTGGCCCTTATAATTCAATTCTTACAGCAAGTCAATTAAAGTAAAAAGTTATGACATAATCGGTTTCTCAGTCAGCCAGTATCAGTCTCAATTTAAGTTAGCAATATTGGTTACGCAATTTAAATCAAGTCGTGTGTGCATTTCTTCGACACTGTTTTCAACTTGTTGTGATGCAATCTTTATCAGAATCAAAATTCAGTCAGTCAGGTTTTTTTCTAGCATTCTTACAATGCATTTCAAGTCGAAAATTTTGCTTGACCTTTGCAAAAAAGCATGTTTTTCGAATATTTAATCCCTTTAGAATTGAGCAATTTCTTAGCCAAGATGCATGTACCGTCCCAGGAAAATTTCTGATCGAATGGTGCAAGTTTGAAGAAAATCGGTTGAGCCAATTTTTCTGAAATCTATCGCATACCCACAGACAACTCATTTTTAGTATATAGGATTTATTACCATTTTAAAAGTGGTTTGTGGCAGCAAGAAAGTCTTGAGCGATTGCGAGGAGCTTTTGGGGATGAAGCACCATCTAGATCCACCGTTTTTGACTGGTTTGCCAAATTTCGATGTGGCAGGCAGAGTCTGGATGATGAGGAGCGCAGCGGCTGGTCTGTCTCCGGTATTTCATCAGGATCCACCACCATCAGGACGATCCTGCATTCACAGCTCAACCTGAGCAAGATTTCTGCACGCTGGATGCCTCATCAGCTGAATCCGGAGCAGAAGGAGGCTCGGGTGACCTGGTGCCGCACTATGCTCGACAGATTCAATGGAGGCAGCTCAAACTCGGTCTGGGATATCGTCAGTGGTCACGAGTCCTGGATCCATAGTTTCGACCCAGAGACTAAGCAGCAGTCGGCCCAGTGGACTCCAGTTGGCGGCACCCCACCATCCAAGCTTTGGTGAGAGTGCAGCGTGGCAAAGCAGATGGTGGCCATTTTTGTGGCGAAAACTTGTCATCTGGCCACAGTTCCACTCGTGCAGCAGCGCACAGTCACCAGTCACTGGTACGCCAATGTTTGCCTGCCAGAAGTGCTGAGCGCTCTCTCTAGGCGTCGCCCAAGGACTCGAGCTTGGAGCATCCTTCTCCATCACGACAACGCCCCGGCCCACAAGGCTCGACAGGTGGCAGAGTTCCTGGCCGGAGAGCGCATTCAAGAGCTTGGTCATCCACCCTACAGCCCCGACCTGGCCCTCTGCGACTTTTTTGTGTTTCCACAAATCAAGCGCAGGATGCGTGGAATCCGCTATGGATCACCAGAAGCTGCAGTGGAGGCCTTCATCCGGCATGTGGAGGAGGTGCCTGCTTCAGATTGGTCCAGCTGCTTCAGCAAGTGGTAAAGCGCAAGAAAATTTGCATCGAATCTGCTGGAGAGTACTTTGAAAAGATGTAACTGTTTTCTCTCTAACTATTTCTGTCTGGGAAACTTATTGCTCAGCCCTCATATAGTCAGGTGCAGGTCTATCTTTAAGTGAAGTATATAATGACTCAAAGAATGTACACCTATATATATATATATGTGAGTGCACGAGTGTACATATACAAGTTAGTTTGCCAGACATATACAGTACAGTATGTAGAGAGTGTAGCCTACAGGGTACAGGCTACAGTGCAGTTTAGTACTGCAGTCTACAATGCTGCATAAGTGAATGATAAATCAATCAGTAAAGAGAGTAAGGGCAGGAGAAAGTGAGCAGAAATGAGGTACTTCCATGTTTCAATAAGCACAAGCACACACAAGGCGTGCTACCCCCCCCCCCTGGTCCTTCAGTGTGGTGATGCATAGGTAAGTCACAAATCTGGACAAAACTAAGTTTCACCAGATGGGTGAAATTTTGAGGTTGGAGATATATGATTTTGTTTATTTACAATTACAGAGTTACAACCTTTTGAATTTATGTTTTTCAATCCAAATCTAGTGTTAAATGAATATCTCTATTGCTTTTCTTGTGGTTAGCATTTTATGAGGATTCTTTATAGCCATAGGTTTATGATTTATATGTTTGAATATTCTGGGACAATTCAAAATAATGTGCACAAAAAGACAATAATATAATTGGTTTGATTTTTCTTTTCCTAAATATACTAATCTTTTGATGGGAATTTTCAAATATTTGTACAAAACATATTTCTTAATAAAATAATTACATCCAATATACTAAAATCCTATATACTAAAAATGGTCTGTCTGTGTCTATCTATCTATCTATCTATCTATCTATGTGATCGATTAGAGAAAAAATGGCTGGACCAATTTTGTTAGAACTTGCACTGTTCGATCAGAAATTTTCCCGTGACTGTACATGCATCGTGGCTAAGAAATTGCTCGATGCTAAAGGCATTAAATATTCGAAAAACATGCTTTTTTGCAAAGGTCAAGCAAACTTTTTGACTTGAAATGCATTGTAAGAATGCTAGAGAAAAAACTGACTGGTTGAATTCTGATTCTGAAATAGATTGCATCATAACTGAATTGTAACTCCGACTTGAATTGAAAATGCAGTGTGGAAGCGTAGCACCAGACTTGATTTAAATTGCGTAACCATATTGTTAACTGATACTGACTGACTGAGAAACTGATTATGTCATAACTGCTTCGTGTGATTTACTCTATGCTTGGATTTTAGTGTTGAATTATATAAGTGCAAAATTTGATGTTATCAAAACGATGAGAGCTAGCCTAGAGGTGAAAAAACTGAACTGCTAAATGCAGCGACGATGGTTCGAATTTTCATAGATTATAATTTTTTTAATTAAAGCTTTTCAACGTCAGGAAAACTAAAATACTTTTTAAAAAGAAGCGTCTTGTAATGAATCATAGAAGCGTCATGTAAAAATCATAGAAGCGTCATGTAAAAAAATCATAGAAGCGTCATGTAAAAAATCGTAGAAGCGTCATGTAAACAATCGTAGAAGCGTCATATAAAAACCATAGAAGCGTCATTTAAAAAATCATAGAAGCGTCATGTAAAAAATCATAGAAGCATCATGTAAACAATCATAGAAGCGTAATGACAAAAAATTGTTGAAGCGTCATATAAAAATCATAGAAGCGTCATGTAAACAATCATAGAAGCGTCATGTAAACAATCATAGAAGTGTCATGACAAAAAATCGTTGAAGCGTCATATAAAAATCATAGAAGCGTCATGTAAACAATCATAGAAGCGTCATGTAAACAATCATAGAAGCGTCATGTAAAAAATCGTAGAAGTGTCATGCAAACAATCATAGAAGCGTCATGTAAAAATCATAGAAGCGTCATATAAAAAATCATCGAAGCGTCATGCAAACAATCATAGAAGCGTCCTGTAAAAATCATAGAAGCGTCATGCAAACCATAATAGAAGGGTCATGTAAAAATCATAGAAGCGTCATGTAAAAATCATAGAAGCGTCATATAAACAATTATAGAAGCGTCATGCAAACAATCATAGAAGCGTCATGTAAAAACTAATGAAAGTGTCATTTAAAAAATTAAGAAGCATAATGGAAGAATAAAAAAAGCGTCATGTAAAAATCAAAAGAAGCGTCATGTAAAAATCAAAAGAAGCGTCATGTCAGACATGAAAGGTGTCATATAAAAATTAAATGAAGTACAGTGCTGTGCTGGGGAGAATTACAGAGACGTCAAGGCTCACGGAGAATAACTGAGATTACGGAGGGGGGGTTTCTGAGATGTCAAAGCAAAAGTCAGAAGCTACGTCAAAGTACATGTACTTTACTTAATTTTTTATTGCATTCTTTGTTGGCTCGCCACGGGGGGGGGCGCTGATAGAAGAAGAGTCATGTAAAAAATAAAAGTAGCTCTATGTATACATTAAAGAAAAGTCATGTCGAAGTTAAAAGATTCATTTGGGAATTGCTACGATGTCAATGCTTGGTGGAAATCGTTATAGTGCTGTGATTCTTAAAGAAGGAATCACTAAAATGCCAAGGCTTAGGGGAGAAGAATTGCTGAGATTTCAAGGCTTTAGGTTGGGTTAAAGTTAGGTTTAGGTCAGGTGTGTGTTGAGGGTTATATTTTTTCGGGTTTCAAGGTTGATATGGGGATTTTTTAGATTTCAAGATTTATGGGGGGCATCGCTGACATGTCAAGTCTTACGGGGGGAATAGCTGAGATGTCAAGGCTCATGGGGGTATAAATGAGATTTCAAGGCTTAAGTCAGAAGCTACATGTAGTTTATTGAAAACTTATTATTACATTATTTGTTGGCTCCTCAGGGCTCGCTGATAGAAAAAGCATAATGTAAAAAATTTAAATGTAATGTAAAAAAAAGCTTCCTGTCGAAGTTAAGAGATTCATTTGGGAATTCGTACGATATCGAGGCTTGCAGGGAATCGCTATAATGCTGTAGTAGTGCTATAATGACTCAGAATTACTGAAATTTCAATGCTTTAGGTTTAGGTTAGGGTTAGGGTTAGGGTTAGGGTTAGGCTAGGGTTAGGGTTAGGGTTAGAAGGTTGACAGATTTTTTTTAGATTTCAAGGCTTTTTGGGGGCATCGCTGAGATGTCAAGGGGGGAGTTGATTTGTTAAAGCTTGTGGGGGAATTACTGACATTTCAAGGCTTACAAGGGACTTCTGAGGTATATTACAAAGATATGCTACATGTAGTTTATTACAAAACTTGTACTGCAATTTTGGCTCCCTAACGCTAAGATACTAAGCTAAAAAATACTACTAGCGCTTCACAAACTTATGCAGATGTCAGGCTGTAGGGTTAGTGTTAGGGTTGGTATTAGGGTTTAGGTTTAAGGTTAGGTTCAGGGTTATTGCGTTAAGATTTGGGTTAGGGTTAGGGTTAGGGTAGCTTATAACTTAGCTCATGTAGCTTATTAAAAATGTTTATTATGGAAGCATCATGCAAAAATAATGAAAGCGTCATGCAAAAACAATGGAAGCGTCATGCCAAAAATCATAGAAGCATCGATCATGCAAAAACTCATGGACAAAATATTGAATTTAGGGTTTTGGTTAGGGTTAGAAGTTTGACAGGAGATTTTTTAAGATTTCAAGGCTACATGTAGCTTATTAAAAAAACGTGTATTGCATTTCTTTGGCTCCCCAACGGGGGGCGTAGATTGCTAGTCCTATATACTAAAAATGGTCTGTCTGTGTCTATGTGATCGATTAGAGAAAAAATGGCTGGACCGATTTTGTTCGAACTTGCACTGTTCGATCAGAAATTTTCCCGTGACTGTACATGCATCGTGGCTAAGAAATTGCTCGATGCTAAAGGCATTAAATATTCGAAAAACATGCTTTTTTGCAAAGGTCAAGCAAACTTTTCGACTTGAAATGCATTGTAAGAATGCTAGAGAACAAACTGACTGGTTGAATTCTGATTCTGAAATAGATTGCATCATAACTGAATTGTAACTCCGACTTGAATTGAAAATGCAGTGTGGAAGCGTAGCACCAGACTTGATTTAAATTGCGTAACCATATTGTTAACTGATACTGACTGACTGGATATTGATTATGTCATAACTGCTTCGTGTGATTTACTCTATGCTTGGATTTTAAAGTGTTGAATTATATAAGTGCAAAATTTGATGTTATCAAAACGATGAGAGCTAGCCTAGAGGTGAACAAACTGAACTGCTAAATGCAAAGACGATGGTTCGAATTTTCATAGAGTATAATTTTTTTAATTAAAGCTTTTCAACGTCAGGAAAACTAAGACTTTTTAAAAAGAAGCGTCATGTAAAAATCATAGAAGCGTCATGTAAACAATCATAGAAGCGTCATGTAAACAATCATAGAAGTGTCATGTAAAAAATCATAGAAGCGTCATGTAAACAATCATAGAAGCGTCATGTAAAGAATCGTAGAAGCGTCATATAAAAATCATTGAAGCGTCATTTAAAAAATCATAGAAGCGTCATGTGAAAATCATAGAAGCGTCATGTAAAAAATCATAAAAGCGTCATGTAAAAAAATCATAGAAGCGTCATGTAAACAATCATAAAAGCGTCATGTAAACAATCATAGAAGCGTCATGTAAACAATCATAGAAGCGTCATGTAAACAATCATAGAAGCGTCATGTAAACAATCATAGAAGCGTCATGTAAACAATTATAGAAGCGTCATGTAAAAAATCATAGAAGCGTCATGTAAAAAAATCATAGAAGCGTCATGTAAAAATCATAAAAGCGTCATGTAAACAATCATAGAAGCGTCATGTAAACAATCATAGAAGTGTCATGTAAAAAATCATAGAAGCGTCATGTAAACAATCATAGAAGCGTCATGTAAACAATCATAGAAGCGTCATGTAAACAATCATAGAAGCGTCATGTAAAAAATTGTAGAAGCGTCATGTAAACAATCATAAAAGCGTCATGTAAACAATCATAGAAGCGTCATGTAAAAAATCATAGAAGCGTCATGTAAAAAATCATAGAAGCGTCATGTAAAAAATCATAAAAGCGTCATGTAAACAATCATAGAAGCGTCATGTAAACAATCATAGAAGCGTCATGTAAACAATCATAGAAGCGTCATGTAAAAAAATTGTAGAAGCGTCATGTAAACAATCATAAAGCGTCATGTAAACAATCATAGAAGCGTCATGTAAACAATCGTAGAAGCGTCATGTAAACAATCATAGAAGCGCCATGTAAAAAATCGTAGAAGCGTCATATAAAAATCATAGAAGCGTCATGCAAAAAATCATAGAAGCGTCATGTTAACAATCATTCAAGTGTCATGTAAAAAATTGTAGAAGCGTCATTTAAAAATTATAGAAGCGTCATGTAAACAATCATAGAAGCGTCATGTAAAAAATCATAGAAGCGTCATTTAAAATCATAGAAGCGTCATGTAAACAATCATAGAAGCGTCATGTAAACAATCATAGAAGCGTCATGTAAACAATCATAGAAGGTCATGTAAAAAATCATAGAAGCGTCATTTAAAAATCATAGAAGCGTCATGTAAACAATCATAGAAGCGTCATGTAAAAAATCATAGAAGCGTCATGTAAAAAATCATAGAAGTGTCATGTAAAAATCATAGAAGCGTCGTGAAAAAATCATAGAAGCCTCATTTAAAAACTAATGAAAGTGTCATTTAAAAAATTAAGAAGCATCATGGTAGAATAAAAGAAGCGTCATGTCAGACATGAAGGGTGTCATGTAAAAATTAAATGCAGCTATAATGCTGTGCTGGGGAGAAAAAACTGAGACATAAAGGCTCTCAGAGAATAACTGAGATTACGGGGGGGGTTTCTGAGATGTCAAAGTAAAAGTCAGAAGCTACTTCAAAGTTCATGTACTTTACTCATTTTTTATTGCATTCTTTGTTGGCTCGCCACGGGGGCGCTGATAGAAGAAGAGTCATGTAAAAAATAAAAGTAGCACTACGTATACATAAAAGAAAAGTCATGTTCAAGTTAAAAGATTAATTTGGGAATTGCTACGATGTCAAAGCTTGGTGGAAATCGTTATAGTGCTTGATTCTTAAAGAAGGAATCACTAAAATGTCAAGGCTTAGGGGAGAAGAATTGCTGAGATTTCAAGGCTTTAGGTTGGGTTAAAGTTAGGTTTAGGTCAGGTGTGGGTTGAGGGTTATATTTTATCAGGTTTCAAGGTTAACAGAATAACAGGGGATTTTTTAGATTTCAAGGTTTATGGGGGCCATCGCTGACATGTTAAGGCTTACGGGGGGAATAGCTGAGATGTCAAGGCTCACGGGGTATAAATGAGATTTCAAGGCTAAAGTCAGAAGCTACATGTAGTTTATTGAAAACTTTTTATTACATTATTTGATGCCTCCTCAGGGGAGGGATCGCTGATAAAAAAACGTAATGTAAAAAATAAAAGAAGCTTCATGTCGAAGTTAAGATATTCATTTGGGAATCCCTACGATGTCGAGGCTTGCAGGGAATCGCTATAATGCTGTAGTAGTGCTATTATGACTCTTAGAGAGAATTACTGAAATTTCAATGCTTTAGGGTTAGGTTAGGGTTAGGGTTAGGGTTAGGGTTAGGGTTCGGCTAGGGTTAGAGTTAGAAGGTTGACAGATATTTTTAGATTTCCAAGGCTTATTGGGGGCATTGCTGAGATGTCAAGGGGGGAAGTTGATATGTTAAAGCTTGTGGGGGGGAATTATTGACATGTCAAGGCTTACAAGGTTTGACAGGAGATTTTTTAAGATTTCAAGGATATATATGATAGCTTATTAAAAAAAACGTGTATTGCATTTCTTTGGCTCCCCAACGGGGGGCGTAGATTGCTAGTCCTATATACTAAAAATGAGTTGTCTGTGGGTAGGTATGCGATAGATTTCAGAAAAATTGGCTCAACCGATTTTCTTCAAACTTGCACCATTCGATCAGAAATTTTCCTGGGACGGTACATGCATCTTGGCTAAGAAATTGCTCAATATTAAAGGGATTAAATATTCGAAAAACATGCTTTTTTGCAAAGGTCAAGCAAAATTTTCGACTTGAAATGCATTGTAAGAATGCTAGAGAAAAACCTGACTGACTGAATTTCAATTCTGATAAAGATTGCATCACAACAAGTTGAAAACAGTCTCAAAGAAATGCACACACAACTTGATTTAAATTGCGTAACAAATATTGCTAACTTGAACTGAGACTGATACTGGCTGACTGAGAAATTGATTATGTCCTAACTTTTTACTCCAATTGACTTGCTGTAAGAATTGAATTATAAGGGCCACAATTCATGTACTCCAATTGAAAAGAGATAGCCTAGATACGAACAGACTGGACTGCCAACGTAGCGACCTGAGTTCAAATTTTAGTAGTGCAAAATAATTTTTTTATTAAAACACCTTGAAAACACAAAACTGGTAAACATAAAAAAGCACAATGTCAAACATAAAAGAGGCACCATGTCAAACATTACATGGGCACCATGTAAAACATATACGTGGCTCTATGTCAAACATTAAAGAGCCACCATGTAAAACATAAAAGAGTCACCATTTCGAACATTAAAGAGCCACCACGTCGAACATTAAAGTGCCACCATGTCAAACGTAAAAGAGCCACCATTAAGAACATTAAAGAGCCACCATGCCAAACATAAAAGAGCCACCATGTAAAATATTAAAGAGCCAATATTTCGAACATTAAAGAGCCACCATGTCAAATATTAAAGAGCCACCATGTAGAATATTAAAGAGCCACTATGTCAAACATTTAAGAGCCACTATGTCGAACGTAAAAGTGACTTTATGTCAAACATATCAGTGACTTTATGTCAAACATATAGGTGTTTTTATGTCAAACATAAAAGAGCCACCATGTAAAACATTAAAGAGCCACCATGTCAAACATTAAAGAGCCACCATGTCAAACATAAATGAGCCACCATGTCAAACATAAAAGAGGCACCATGTTAACATAAAAGAGCCACCATGTCAAACATAAGAGAGCCACCATGTCAAGCATAAAATATACACAATTTCAAACGTAAAAGTATTGCTAGCCAATGCCAATTTTAAGTCATGCCAATTTTAAAGGAGCCACTATAAAGCTAAGGAAATTTTCGCACTAGCTACTTATTGTCTGGTGGATGCTTGCTATTTGGGGATACTTGCTATCTGGGGGGTGCTTGCTATCTGGGGGATGCTTGCTATCTGAGGGTGCTTGCTATCTGGGGGATGCTTGCTATCTGGGGGGTGCTTGCTATCTGGGGGATGCTTGCTATCTGGGTGATGCTTGCTGTCTTTGGATGATTTCTTTTTGCATTGCACTTTATTTGAGCAGTTTGTCGGTTTTCTTTGTATAGGTTTTTTTGTATGTCGAATATTAAACAGCCACCATGTCAAACATAAAAGAGCCACCATGTCAAACATATACGTGACTACATGTCAAACATAAAAGAGACACCATGTCAAACCTAAAAGAGCCACCATGTCGAACATAACAGAGACAACATTTCAAACGTAAAAGGGCCGCCATGGCAAACATTAAAGAGCCACCATGTCAAACATTAAAGGGCCACCATGTCGAACATTAAAAAGCCAACATGTCAAACATAAAAGAGCCACCATGTCAAACCTAAAAAAGCCACCATGTCAAACATAGAAGAGCCACCATGTCAAACATAAAAGAGCCACCATGTCAAACATAAAAGAGCCAGCATGTCAAACATAGAAGAGCCACTATGTCAAACATAAAAGAGCCACTGTTTCAAACCTAAAAGAGCCACCATTTCGAACTTTAAAAAGCCACCATGTTAAACATTAAAGAGCCACCTTGTCAAATATTAAAGAGCCACCATTTCAAACCTAAAAGAGCCACCATGTCGAACATTTAAGGGCCACCATGTCGAACATTAAAAAGCCAACATGTCAAACATAAAAGAGCCACAATGTCAAACCTAAAAAAGCCACCATGTCAAACATAGAAGAGCCACCATGTCAAACATAAAAGAGCCACCATGTCAAACATAGAAGAGCCACTATGTCAAACATAAAAGAGCCACCATGTCAAACATTCAAGATATACAATTTCAAATGTAAAGGTATAAAGCGCCATGCCAATTTAAAGGAGCCACTATTAAGCTAAGTAAATTGTCGCTCTAGCTACTTATTGTCTGGTGGATGGTTGCTATTTGGGGATGCTATCTATCTGGGGGATGCTTGCTATTTGGAGGATGCTTGCTTTCTGGGGGATGCTTGCTATCTGGGCGATGCTTGCAATTTGGGGGATGCTTGCTATCTGAGGGATGCTTGCTATCTGGGCGATGCTTGCAATTTGGGGGATGCTTGCTATCTGAGGGATGCTTGCTATCTGGTGGATGCTTGCTATCTGAGGGATGCTTGCTATCTGGTGGATGCTTGCTATCTGGGGGATGCTTGCTATCTGAGGGATGCTTGCTATCTGAGGGATGCTTGCTATTTGGGGTATGCTTGCTATCTGAGGGATGCTTGCTATCTGGTGGATGCTTGCTATCTGGGGGATGTTTGCTATCTGGGGGATGCTTGCTATCTGGGGGATGCTTGCTATCTGGGGGATGCTTGCTATTTGGTGGATGCTTGCTATCTGAGTGATGCTTGCTATCTGGGGAATGCTTATCTGGGGAATGCTTGCTATCTGGGGAATGCTTGCTATTTGGGCGATGCTTGCTATCTGGGGGATGTTTGCTATCTGGGGGATGCTTGCTATCTGGAGGATGTTTGCTATCTGGGGGATGCTTGCTATCTGGGGGATGCTTGCTATCTGAGGGATGCTTGCTATCTGGTGGATGCTTGCTATCTGAGTGATGCTTGCTATCTGGGGAATGCTTGCTATCTGGGGAATGCTTGCTATCTGAGGGATGCTTGCTATCTGGAGGATGTTTGCTATCTGGGGGATGCTTGCTATCTGGGGGATGCTTGCTATCTGGGGGGTGCTTGCTATCTGGGGGATGCTTGCTATCTGAGGGATGCTTGCTATCTGGGGGATGCTTGCTATCTGGGGGATGCTTGCTATCTGGAGGATGCTTGCTATCTGGGAGATGCTTGCTATCTGGGGGATGCTTGCTATCTGGGGGATGCTTGTGGTCTTGGGAAGATTTCTTATTGCAATTCACTTCATTTGAGCAGTTTGTCTGTTGTCTTTGTGAAGGATTTTTGGCTGTCTTTTTGTTACTTGTAGAGAACAGAGATTCTATCCAGATGTCCCCCATCGGGGGGCGAAGATTGCTAGTAAAAACTAATATTATAAAGTTCCTCTTATCATTAAAATGACTATACTTCAAAATGAAATATGTCTATCACAAAAGCAACTTGTTACCAAAACAACCATTTGTCACAAAAATGTCTATGCTTGGGCATAACCTTGGGATTCACCTGGCCATTTCTATTGGCAATACATACATAAGTCGCTATTGGATAGAATAGTAGTCACATGACTGCTCTTAGCCAATAGAAACTTACATGTGTGTGTTGCTAATAGAAACTGCCAGGTGATTCCCAAGGTTGTGCATGTATGAAAATGTCTATCACTGAAATGACTTGTTACCAAAATGACTGGTACCTATTTATTTAGTGTTAGTCAAAAGTGTGCAGTATAAGTACATGTACATTGTAGTGCATAACATTATAGACAATTATTGAATAAATGAACAAGGGGGAGGGTAAAGAGACTCAGATCAAAAGCAAGATAGACAAAAGCCAAAGGAGAGAAAGAAAAAAAGAGAAAGAGAGAGAGAGAAAGAAAGAAAAAGAAAGGAGAAAAATAAAAAAAGAGACTGAGGAAAGAAAACCAACATTTGTTAGAATTAGTTAAAAATAATTTAAACTTGTACTTATACTAAATATGTCTTCTTCTTGAATTATTATTAAATACATTGCCTTATATTAGCCAAACACTAAATGTGCTTTTTGTCTAAGGCTAAGCCAAACTTTATTACTACTATTGCTACTACTAGTACCTTCAATTTATTGTCGGAATTTTCAATAAGTACAAAATATTTTATAGATTTTAGATTTTATAGATATAATAGTAGAAACCACTTAAACCTTGGCTTTGCCTTGGAATTAATTAACAATCAATAATATATAACCATAATATGTAGCCATGTAGATATAGGCCTAAGCTAGTTATCCTGTAATGTAATGATATAGTCTAGGGCTAGGCTTATATGAGTCATGTAAATATATATTCAAATGATCATAAACCAAAGAAAATATTGGTATTAGAACCTTTTTAATGAGTAGAAAGACAATAGCCTCTATGGCTATGCTAGAGCCTAGCTTTTTTATTATTTTCATTTTTATAGGCTCTAATATCTTAGCAAGCCATTGTATTGTAACTAACTATAAATTAGATAAATAGGCTATTGATTATTGCTAGAATATTATTAATTAGCTAGTTAAGTTAATTGTGATTTTGGTAAGCAATCATTTTATTGGCCACCTTTTTGGTTTTTGTTTACTAGAAAATAAAAGGACTTTTTGAGAATATGATAATAATAATAATAATAATTTCATAATAAGATATTGTAAGACGTAAAAAATTATAATGAGATATCTTTTTTGTTTGTGTAATTTTTTATCACAATATTTTAAACAAATGTAATAATCTATTATATAATATTTAATCATCCAATAAGAAAAAAGCAAAGAAAAAAATAATTTAAACTATCTTCTAAGTAATATATTTCTGTGTGCACTTAACACTTACCATTAGGATATATATATATTCTGTTAACCCTCAAATGATATTTTGGGGTCCAATGGACCTTTTAATAATTTTTCCATACACTTTTATGGAGAATTTCTATTATTCTGGCCAAACCTTTTGAGGATTCAAAATTGTCCCATATTAGGCACCCAATGAGTCTGGTAAAAGCTTCTAAAAAATCTAAGAATCAGAAGTAATTTCTTGTACCTACAGGCTAAGCCTAGTTCTATCTTGCTCATATTATTGCCTCTTTGACCCAAAAAATGTAAAAATCTAGACTTTATTAGATGTAAGATAGGATCCCAAAATCCCAATCCCAAGATCCTAGAGAAAATTGATCTGATTTCTATCTATACTTATACATTAAATAAGGATCCTTATCTCCTATTTCTATAATCACAAAATGTCTGTGTGAATTTAAAGGCCTATATGTTTGCTAGTTATAATGCTTTAGTTAGTATTTATAAGGATTTTTATTCGATACTCTACTAATAGTAGAAATAACATGAAAATATATTCTAAAATATCTAATGTCCTACTAGTGAAAATCAGGAATAAGATATACTCATACGCGTATAAGATAATGTAGGATTTTGAGCTAACAGAAACAGATCAAGCATTGCACTGTGATGAATGACTGCAGCTTGCACTATGGACCGAGATGCTGCCGAGGCTCGCGAATGGTTCGACCTGATGGATATCGATGGCGACGGGTTGATCAGCGCCCAGGAGCTGCGCTGCGGCCTTCTCAGCCCGGCCTGCAAGCCATTCACCCAGCCCACCTGTCGCCTGCTGGTTCGCATCTTCGACACGCACGCTCGAAATGGCCAATTAGAATTTGGCGAGTTTCTTGAGCTGCGCTCATTCCTGCACGAATGGTCCATGACGTTTCTTGACCAAGACCACGATCAGTCTGGCAGCATTGACCAGTTCGAGTTGATTGTAGCGCTCAGCACTATCTACAAGCATCAGTTTGATCCGCAGTTCATCTCTCGCCTAATTGCCTTATTGAAGTCGCGCTTATCCCGCTCTGTGCATCGAATGTCGCTCAGTCTTGATGCCTTCCTAGCGCTGAACGCCTGTCTGTCTCGCTTGGCGCGGCTGTACAAGACTGGCGGGCATCGGTACACGGCGCCATCTCTTGAAGATTATCTGCTGCGCGAGCTGCCCAGAATGCTGGACGGTGAAGGCGAGTTCTTAGCCGCTGCTGATAATGCAAACAATGCGGATGGAGCTCAGCCTCGTGCCCCAGCCGCCTCTTCTGTAGAACTGTCTAGCTGAGCTGATCATGCGGTTTCCAAGGCCGGCTCAAGCAGTGGCTAGAGGGGGGGGGGGTGTCATGACCCTCGCCAGACAGTCGACCATTTAAGTTTTAAAGCTTTTTCTTTACAATAGTCAAAAATGGGTGATAGAAGCATGACTTTAATAGCTAAAAATATTGCTTTCCAGCGCTGAATTGGCGCTGAAATCTTGCCTGTCGGCGCTGAATTGGCGCTAAAATCTTGTCTGTCGGCGCTGAATTGGCGCTAAAATCTTGTCTGCCGCCACTAAAATCTAGCCTGTCGGCGCTAAATTGGCGCTGAAATCTTGCCTGTCGGCGCTGAATTGGCGCTGAAATCTTGCATGTCGGCGCTAAATTGGCGCCAAAATCTTGTCTGTCGGCGCTGAATTGGCGCTAAAATCTTGTCTGCCGCCGCTAAAATCTTGTCTGCTGCTGCTAAAATCTAGCCTGTCGGCGCTAAATTGGCGCTAAAATCTTGTATGCCGCCGCTATAATCTTGTCTGCCGCCACTAAAATCTTGTCTGCTGCTGCTAAAACTAGCCTTTTGGCGCTAAATTGGCGCTGAAATCTTGTTTGTCGGCGCTGAATTGGCCGCTGCTAAAATCTTGTCTGCCGCTGCTAAAATATTGTCTGCCGCCGCTAAAGTCTTGTCTGCCGCTGCTAAAGTCTTGTCTGCCGCTGCTAAAATCTTGTCTGCCGCTGCTAAAATCTTGTCTGCCGCCGCTAAAATCTTGTCTGCCGCTGCTAAAATCTTGTCTGCCGCTGCTAAAATCTAGCCTGTCGGCGCTAAATTGACACTAAAATATTTAATTCGGTGACTGGTAACTAAGATTGTTGTCCCCCGGAAAAAAACATTTTCCGCGGCGCCTGTTTATCCTACATTACAATATGGGTCGGAAATTAACTCCCTGCCCGCGGGCCACAAAGCTTTTGTATCCGGCTCTCGTGTCCTTTTAGCCTCTTCTCAGCTCCCTTCTCTCTCATTTGATTTCCTCTTTTTCTCTCGTCTCCTTTCCTCTCCTCTCTCCCCTCCTGGCCCGCAGTCATGTGCTAGGTTCTCCTATCCGGCCCTCGCCGACCCCTGCCTTACAATGTCACTGTCTATGGGTGGCTCTGGCTCGTGACTCGCCCCCTCTAGATTAAAATCCTGACTGCGCCACTGGGCAAAGAGCAAAAAGACAGTTTTTGAAGGCTAGTTTTACGCGATAAAGCTTTTACTTTTTTCACCATCCGTCTATTCAACTGTTTAAAGCGTAACACAGGTTTCTTTTGTTACGGAAATATGTGCGCAAAACCAATACAAAATTCAATCTGCGTATAAAGACTGCGTATTTTTTGCTTGAAGCCGGCCTTCAAATTTTTCTTCTTAGAAATGCAGTGCCCCATCTCTCTTAGTTTTCACTGGCAGATTGCGGTCGCTAACAGCTATTGGACTTAGAGTCAAGGACCAGTAAAATTAAATTTATTTTTATAATCCCCACTAAATCAGAGGAGCAGATAGATGAACTCCTAGACGAATAAATGTCTTTCAGGACTTTCACACTGAATGATTTTTCTACTCACTATTTGAATCTCTAATAAATTCTTTGGAACATTCCTAGACGCGATTTTTTCCACTTTTTCACGTTTTTATTATGGCTGAATGCACAGTTCTTGAATTCGCTGCTGTTTCAATAAATTCACTTTAATTCCAGTTAAGTACAAGGCAAGGAAGTGTCTCTTGTTTTTTATTTACATTTACGAGTATCGTGTTTAGTTTAGTTCTGTTTAGTATAGGTACCCATCTTTCTAATACTAGCAATAGAAAATTACTTGCTTACTCCAATTTTCAATTACAAAACAAGTAGAGTTAAGAGGTAAACAGAGTCAAGGCTCACGAGGGGGAATAGCTGATATGTTAAGGCTTGTGATTTGTTACAATCATTTGAATTATTTTAATCTTTAAATAAAATCAATCAATGAAACATCAGAATGGATGAGATTTTTAACCATCAGGATGATATTTTGAAACATAAGAAACAGATTTTAAAACACCAGGATATGAGATTTGGAAACATCAAGATGGGATTTTGAAACATCAGGATGAGATGAGATTTTGAAACATCAGGATGAGATTTTGAAAACATCAAGATGAGATTTGGAAACTTTAGAATGAGATTTGAAAACATCAGTATGAGATTTGGAAACATCAGGATGAGATTGTAAACATCAGGGTGAGATTTTGAAACATCAGGGTGAGATTTGGAAACATCACATTGAGATTTGGAAACTTTAGGATGAGATTTGGAAGCATCACATTGAGATTTGAAAACTTTAGGATGATATTTGGAAACATCACATTGAGATTTGGAAACATCACATTGAGATTTGGAAACATCACATTGAGATTTGGAAACATCACATTGAGATTTGGAAACATCACATTGAGATTTGAAAACATCACATTAAGATTTGGAAACTTTAGGATGAGATTTGGAAACTTTAGGATGAGATTTGGAAACTTTAGGATGAGATTTAGAAACATCAGGATGAGATTTGGAAACTTTAGAATGAGATTTAGAAACATCAGGATGAGATTTGGAACATCGGAACATTTAAAAAGATTGAGAAGAATCGGCATTCCCTTGTAAATATTTCCCTCCCGCAGTCTTTCCAATACAATTTCAACCAGCCCGCCTATGAAGGGCCGCCGCCCTCCTACGAGGAGTCCATGGCGATGGCGCCTCCTGCCAGGCCGGCGGCTCCGTCGGCCCCGCAGCCGCAGCCGGTGAACCCGGAGGTGGCCATGTGGTTCGCCGCCGTTGATGAGAACAACGACGGCTCAATCACGGTGCAGGAGTTGCAGGAGGCCCTGGTTACCGATGATTGGCGTCATTTCACTCTGAGCACCTGCCGGCTGCTGGTCAGCATGTTCGATGTTGACAAGAGCGGCTTTATTGAGCTCGGCGAGTTCGAGGTTCGATTTTTACAAGAATTGGTGGCTTGTATTTGAATTGAAGACTGCGGAGGCGTTGTTAGTCTTTTATATTCCCGAAAATTCCATCTTCACAAACCTTAATCTTCACAATTCACTAGCTTCACAAACCTTAATCTTCACAATTCACTAGCTTCACAAACCTTAATCTTCACAATCCACAATCTTCACAATCCACAATCTTCACAATCCACAATATTTACAATCCACAACCTTCACAAACCACAGTCTTCACAATCCACAGTCTTCACAATCCACAACCTTTCCAACCCACGAGTTTCACAATCATTTTACAACTTAACAGGGTGGCAACGTGTCTCATAGCCAGATATCCCAAGGCTTACGCAGAGCTCCCCAACCCCCCCCCCATCTCAGGCCATCTACAACTTTGTGCAGCGCTGGCGCGGCATCTTCATGTCCTACGACGCCGACAACTCGGGCCTGATCGACTCCAAGGAGCTGGCCTCGGCACTGCAGCAGATCCACTCGCGCCAGTTCTCGCCACATTTTCTACACGTGGCTCAGCGCAGATTCCAGCAGAACGGGTCCGGCGAGATGAATCTGGACGGCTTCATCTCGTTGAACGCGCTAATTAGCCGGTACAGCAGGGACTACGAGACTAACGGCAGAGGCCAGGCCTTTGAGGAGTTCCTTATTCGCAGTCTGAATAGCAGCGCCTGAGCACCATTTTTAACTACTCTGAGACCACGGACCAGCGCTGAGGGCTGGCTACAGTCTGCTCAATGGAGCTCTAGTAGAGCAGTGTGTGTTTTTTTAACTATGATTTAAAGGTACATGCTTTTTCTTTACTATTTTCTTGAGTGGAATATCTTTTTTTAACTGAGACTACTGCAAGTAAGTAGTAGTAGGTTTTACTAAACTAAATTTTATTAAGATGTTATATAAGCCTTTGGCCTTTTTCCTGTCTATATACCATCGATCTAATCGCTTCCATTTTTCTTTACTAGACTACTCTCTCATTACTATATAAAGCAAATATATAAATTAGTGCCAGTTTTTGTGCAATTTCATTCTCCAGTGTTTGTGAAGCTTCAGTTCCCTTTTGTTAATTGTGCTGCTTATGTGATTGGGAGTCACTCATTTAATTATCTTATTCCTGACGTGCCGCCTCAGCGGTGTGCTCGCCAATTTTATTCATATAATCCTTTTATTTATTGCTTTGCCTCTCTTCAAACCAGAATAAATGCGACACCTGTTAATTGTTGATTTTTACTAACCATTAATAATTTGTGTCTGAATTTATGGTCAGTATTGTGCAGTCATTTGCCAAAGTTAAACTGACTTTTTTCTTTTTTTGCTGTCCCGTTTTGAAAAAAGTAAAATACTCTTCTAAGATACTTTTTTTATTTAAGGGTTTGACGTCGTTTTTGCTTTTTTATTCAATATGCTCGTATGTACTCAGGTTCAAGCAGGGAGTCCGGGAGTCGTGTCTGTGTCAGACAGTCCTGTCTGTGTGTCAGACAGTTGTGCCTGTGTCAGACAGTTGTGTCTGTGTGTCAGACAGTCATGTCTATGTGTCAGACAGTCGTGTCTGTGTCAGATAGTTGTGTCTGTGTCAGACAGTCCTGTCTGTGTCAGTCGTGTCTGTGTCAGATAGTCGTGTCTATGTCAGACAGTCGTGTCTGTGTCAGATAGTTGTGTCTGTGTGTCAGACAGTCATGTCTATGTGTCAGACAGTCGTGTCTGTGTCAGATAGTTGTGTCTGTGTGTCAGACAGTCGTGTCTGTGTGTCAGACAGTCGTGTCTGTGTCAGACAGTTGTGCCTGTGTCAGACAGTCGTGTCTGTGTCAGACAGTCGTGTCTGTGTCAGTCGTGTCTGTGTCAGATAGTCGTGTCTATGTCAGACAGTCGTGTCTGTGTCAGATAGTTGTGTCTGTGTGTCAGACAGTCATGTCTATGTGTCAGACAGTCGTGTCTGTGTCAGATAGTTGTGTCTGTGTGTCAGACAGTCATGTCTATGTGTCAGACAGTCGTGTCTGTGTCAGATAGTTGTGTCTGTGTGTCAGACAGTCGTGTCTGTGTGTCAGACGGTCGTGTCTGTGTCAGACAGTCGTGTCTGTGTCAGACAGTTGTGCCTGTGTCAGACAGTCGTGTCTGTGTGTCAGAAAGTTGTGTCTGTGTCGGACAGTTGTGCCTGTGTCAGACAGTCGTGTCTGTGTGTCAGACAGTCGTGTCTGTGTGTCAGACAGTCGTGTCTGTGTGTCAGACAGTCGTGTCTGTGTCAGACAGTTGTGCCTGTGTCAGACAGTCGTGTCTGTGTGTCAGAAAGTTGTGTCTGGTTCAGACAGTTGTGCCTGTGTCAGACAGTTGTGCCTGTGTCAGACAGTCGTGTGTGTCAGACAGTTGTGTCTGTGTCAGATAGTTGTGTCTGTGTCAGACAGTCGTGTCTGTGTCAGTCGTGTCTGTGTCAGATAGTTGTGTCTGTGTCAGACAGTCGTGTCTGTTTCAGATAGTTGTGTCTGTGTCAGACAGTTGTGCCTCTGTCAGACAGTCGTGTCTGTGTCAGACAGTTGTGCCTATGTCAGACAGTTGTGTCTGTGTCAGACAGTTGTGTCTGTGTCAGACAGTTGTGCCTGTGTGTCAGACAGTCGTGTCTGTGTCAGATAGTTGTGTCTGTGTGTCAGACAGTCCTGTCTGTGTCAGTCGTGTCTGTGTCAGATAGTCGTGTCTATGTCAGACAGTCGTGTCTGTGTCAGATAGTTGTGTCTGTGTGTCAGACTGTCGTGTCTGTGTGTCAGACAGTCGTGTCTGTGTCAGACAGTCGTGTCTGTGTCAGACAGTCGTGTCTGTGTCAGTCGTGTCTGTGTCAGATAGTCGTGTCTATGTCAGACAGTCGTGTCTGTGTCAGATAGTTGTGTCTGTGTGTCAGACAGTCATGTCTATGTGTCAGACAGTCGTGTCTGTGTCAGATAGTTGTGTCTGTGTGTCAGACAGTCGTGTCTGTGTGTCAGACAGTCGTGTCTGTGTCAGACAGTTGTGCCTGTGTCAGACAGTCGTGTCTGTGTGTCAGAAAGTTGTGTCTGTGTCAGACAGTTGTGCCTGTGTCAGACAGTCGTGTCTGTGTGTCAGACAGTCGTGTCTGTGTCAGACAGTTGTGCCTGTGTCAGACAGTCGTGTCTGTGTGTCAGAAAGTTGTGTCTGTGTCAGACAGTTGTGCCTGTGTCAGACAGTCGTGTCTGTGTGTCAGACAGTCGTGTCTGTGTCAGACAGTTGTGCCTGTGTCAGACAGTCGTGTCTGTGTGTCAGAAAGTTGTGTCTGTGTCAGACAGTTGTGCCTGTGTCAGACAGTTGTGCCTGTGTCAGACAGTCGTGTGTGTCAGACAGTTGTGTCTGTGTCAGATAGTTGTGTCTGTGTCAGACAGTTGTGCCTGTGTCAGACAGTCGTGTCTGTGTGTCAGACAGTCGTGTCTGTGTCAGACAGTTGTGCCTGTGTCAGACAGTCGTGTCTGTGTGTCAGAAAGTTGTGTCTGTGTCAGACAGTTGTGCCTGTGTCAGACAGTTGTGCCTGTGTCAGACAGTCGTGTGTGTCAGACAGTTGTGTCTGTGTCAGATAGTTGTGTCTGTGTCAGACAGTCGTGTCTGTGTCAGTCGTGTCTGTGTCAGATAGTCGTGTCTATGTCAGACAGTCGTGTCTGTGTCAGATAGTTGTGTCTGTGTCAGACAGTCGTGTCTGTGTCAGTCGTGTCTATGTCAGACAGTCGTGTCTGTGTCAGATAGTTGTGTCTGTGTCAGACAGTCGTGTCTGTGTCAGATAGTTGTGTCTGTGTCA
The DNA here is from genome assembly GCA_002269645.1 of Macrostomum lignano. NCBI lineage: Eukaryota > Metazoa > Platyhelminthes > Macrostomidae > Macrostomum > Macrostomum lignano. Next base: position 100,318 of record NIVC01003179.1, read on the forward strand.
GACAGTCGTGTCTGTGTCAGACAGAAGTGAACATCTGTCAGGTCAACTTCGTCAGCAGCGCAGTGCAGCAAGGCTGATAATTGATTGTTGAAAATTCATATTTTTTTGCTATCCAGATCAGATTCGCTGTGCATATTGAAGCCCAGGTGCCCTATTATTATTATTTCGAGTATTATTCATTTAAATTTTGTTTTTCCTAACTGTTTTAACCAAAAACTAAACCAAGCTGGATTTAAAAAACGAGTTCATAGCTGTCAAGGTGTCAACTGCTGTCAGTAAAAATTAAACGTGCTGTTTTACTTTATAAAATTTCTACTGTTATGCAGCAGACTGCGCAAATGATAACCCATTGTTTGGATTAACTATAGACTGCGAGTATTTAATTAATTATTCTTTAAATAACCTGCCTTCGCTTTGCTTACGTTATTGATATTTTTTTCTGATTTTTTATCTCAGTTAAGAGTGCCCAGTTCCTCAGTTAAGAGTGCCCAGATTCTCAGTTAAGAGTACCCAGTTCCTCAGTTAAGAGTGCCCAGATCCTCAATTAAGAGTGCCCAGATTCTCAGTTAGGAGTGCCCAGAGCCTAAGTTAAGAGTGCCCAGATCCTCAGTTAAGAGTACCCAGATCCTCAATTAAGAGTGCCCAGATTCTCAGTTAAGAGTACCCAGATCCTCAGTTAAGAGTACCCAGTTCCTCAGTTAAGAGTGCCCAGATCCTCAATTAAGAGTGCCCAGATTCTCAGTTAGGAGTGCCCAGAGCCTAAGTTAAAAGTGTCCAGATTCTGTCTTACAGCTACAATACCAACATCCCCAGTCTTACAGCTACAATACCAACATCCCCAGTCTTACAGCTACAATACCAACATCCCCAGTCTTACAGCTACAATACCAACATCCCCAGTCTTACAGCTACAATACCAACATCCCCTGTCTTACAGCTACAATACCAACATCCCCAGTTACGGGGACGCGGCTGGAGTGCCGCCGCCGCCAGCCTACGAAGATGCGGCTGGAGCAAATCGAGGTGGCGCCGGATCGCATCCCGGATATCCTGCTCAGCAGCAGCAGCCGCCGTACAATCCGCAGTTCAATCCTCAGCAGCAGCAGCAGCAGCAGCCCTACAATCCGCAGTTCAATCCCCAGCAGCAGCAGCAGCCCTACAATCCGCAGTTCAATCCCCAGCAGCAGCAGACTCCGTATCCTCAGCAGCCGCCGTACAATCCGCAGCAGCAGCAGCCGGGGCCGCCGCCTCCGTCTCTGCAGCTGGCGTCCAACGTGAACCCGGAGGTGGCCAGCTGGTTCGCCGTTGTTGACGAAAATCGCGACGGCGCAATCACCGTGTCGGAGCTGCAGAGCGCTCTGATCAATGACGACGGCAGATCGTTTGAACTGGCAACTTGCCAGATGCTGGTGAACATGTTCGACTCCGACCGGAGCGGCACTATTGACGTTCGAGAGTTCGAGGTGAGCTTTGGGATTAGCGGACCTTAGCCTTCTCGGGATTGGATTAGCGGAGCTTAATCTTTTCAGGATGGGATTAGCGGAGCTTAATCTCAGGATGGGATTAGCGGAGCTTAATCTCAGGATAGGATTAGCGGAGCTTAATCTTTTCAGGATGAGATTAGCAGAGCTTAATCTCAGGATGTAATTAGCGGAGCTTAATCTTTTCAGGATGAGATTAGCAGAGCTTAATCTCAGGATGGGATTAGCGGAGCTTAATCTCAGTATGGGATTAGCGGAGCTTAATCTCAGTATGGGATTAGCGGAGCTTAATCTCAGTATGGGATTAGCGGAGCTTAATCTCAGTATGGGATTAGCGGAGCTTAATCTCAGTATGGGATTAGCGGAGCTTAATCTCAGTATGGGATTAGCGGAGCTTAATCTCAGTATGGGATTAGCGGAGCTTAATCTCAGGATGGGATTAGCGGAGCTTAATCTTTTTGTGTCTAAATGAGATTTCGCCAGCTCATCTTAACCACCTCACCAGAACTCACCAGTACGCACACCGTAGGAGATTCGCTTCACATCCTTTTCTCGCTACTCATTAGTAGCCGATCGGATTCGAGAGCTCAGAAGCTGTCTGCATGACAAACGCCACCCCCCTTGGCCTCATTCACGCAGGCCATCTTCAATTTCGTCCGTCATTGGCGCGCCGTGTTCGTCGACTTCGACGCCAGCCGGTCGCGCCAGCTGACGCCGATGGAGCTCGGCAACGCCCTCAACCGCGTGCACTCCTGCGCCTTCTCGCCGCGCTTTATTGACCAGGCCGCTCGCCGGTTCGCCCGGCCGCCAGCTATGGAAGTCGGCCTGGACAGCTTCATCTCGCTGAACGCCCTGATCGCCTCGGCGGCGCATCGCTACCGCACCGAGGGCCGCGGCGCGCCCTACGAGGACTTCCTGCTCAACTGTATTATGCGGGCCTGAGTGCTTGTGAAGCTGGAGACAGTGACAGAAACTGAAATATAAAGACTCCGCACAATGCTTTGCAAGTTGCCTGCGTCGCCTCATCTCTTCCAGATTTGCGTTCAGTGAGATCTAACCCCTGAGATCTACCATTGAGATCTACCATTGAGATCTATCATTGAGATCTACCATTAAAATCTAACCCCTGAGATCTACCATTGAGATCTACCATTAAAATCTAACCCCTGAGATCTACCATTGAGATCTACCATTAAAATCTAACCCCTGAGATCTACCATTGAGATCTACCATTAAAATCTAACCCCTGAGATCTACCATTCAGATCTACCATTAAAATCTAACCCCTGAGATCTACCATTGAGATCTACCATTGAGATCTATCATTGAGATCTACCATTAAAATCTAACTCCTGTGATCTACCATTGAGATCTATCATTGAGATCTACCATTAAAATCTAACCCCTGAGATCTACCATTGAGATCTACCATTGAAATCTAACCCCTGAGATCTACCATTGAGATCTACCATTGAAATCTAACCCCTGAGATCTACCATTGAGATCTACCATTGAGATCTATCATTGAGATCTACCATTAAAATCTAACCCCTGAGATCTACCATTGAGATCTACCATTAAAATCTAACCCCTGAGATCTACCATTGAGATCTACCATTAAAATCTAACCCCTGAGATCTACCATTGAGATCTACCATTAAAATCTAACCCCTGAGATCTACCATTCAGATCTACCATTAAAATCTAACCCCTGAGATCTACCATTGAGATCTACCATTGAAATCTAACCCCTGAGATCTACCATTGAGATCTACCATTGAAATCTAACCCCTGAGATCTACCATTCAGATCTACCATTAAAATCTAACCCCTGAGATCTACCATTGAGATCTACCATTGAGATCTATCATTGAGATCTACCATTAAAATCTAACTCCTGTGATCTACCATTGAGATCTATCATTGAGATCTACCATTAAAATCTAACCCCTGAGATCTACCATTGAGATCTACCATTGAGATCTAACCCCTGAGATCTACCATTGAGATCTACCATTGAGATCTGTCATTGAGATCTACCATTAAAATCTAACTCCTGTGATCTACCATTGAGATCTACCATTGAGATCTATCATTGAGATCTACCATTAAAATCTAACCCCTGAGATCTACCATTGAGATCTACCATTGAAATCTAACCCCTGAGATCTACCATTCAGATCTACCATTAAAATCTAACCCCTGAGATCTACCCATTGAGATATAACCCCTGAGATCTACCACTGAAATCCTGAGATCTACTCCTGAGATCCTGAGATCTACCCCTGAAATCCTGAGATCCTGAGATTTTCCCCTGAAATCCTGAGATCTACCCCTGAGATCCTGAGATCCTGAGATTTTCCCCTGAGATCCTGAGATCTACCCCTGAGATCCTGAGATCTACCTTTGAGATTCAAATTTAGGATTTTTTTGTATCTTGATAATTCGCATCAATGCGATCCACACCTGATCTGTCAATTTTGCTGCAGAAAAAACCTTTGGCTTTGGAATTTTCAATTTCCCAATGGATTTCCTGCAAAGCATCCCATTTTCCAGTTGTACCCATTCCCAACTATTGAGTGTTTTATTTAATCTCCTTTTGTTTTGTTTAATCCTTTTCGTATTAATAATTTCAAATCCGGGACATATTCGTGTTTAAATTGACTACTTTCTGCTTGAAGCAGATCAGTAGCGAGATGCGTATATGAACACATCCAAAACTGAACTTTTTATCCAGACCCTCGAGCACTCTTTTGAACCAAAAAATAGAAGCTTTTTTATGAAATTTGTTGATTTTAGACTCAGTGTATTTTCTATTGAAGTTCGTTTAATTTTTGTGTGTCAGTCTGTTGTAACTGCCTGTACAACAACCAACATTAATATGGTTGAATAATATTAAGTTATTTGTGCGTATTATACACTATATATGCCTGTTATCACATTATTCAAGCATGCCATAATTAATACATTAAAGATGTGTTGCTGTTACATTATCATGTAACACATTTCCAAGTACAACCAGTTTGTTTATTTAACAACTAAAATGCATATAAATATCAACTAACTTTTTTTAATCTATTCGGCTCACCCTTTCTGTCTACTGACAGTAACCAATCGGGGTTGTTAGTAGTTTATTGAATTTATGCTAATAATTTTTACCTGTCAGATTGGCAGTGGGAATGCTTAGACTCTGTTGACCAGATATCATTGACCTCCGGAGAACAGGTGGTCTCACTCTCGTCCTGAGCAGTAATCAGACAATCCACTTGAGCAGCCTTAGAGACTAAACCGCCGCTGAACTTCCCTATTATAGACGAAGCATCTTACCGTATGGGGATATTCAACACTGTTTAAAATCCCCAGGCAAACAGCTCGGGGATAAACACGATTGCCCCTTGCTTGGCTTTGACAAAGCAATTTTCGGCCTTCCTTTGTCCGCGCGGGGAGGAGGGCTTCTTGTCAAATCAACAAGCAAATCAGAGGCTGCTTGCTCAACTCAGCACCAGTTGGTGTCCGCAAACATCCGCGATGGATTTTTGCCCCGCGATGTCCGGTTTTTTTATGCGAGATTGAGCAGCTGATTAGGGAAGAGGAAGATTTGAGCTCGCCTGGTTTTGAATCCCCTCCCATCAATAATGGACTGCGCCAAGCGGCAGGGGGGACTGCAGGGATTTTACTGCCAGCCAGGGGACGAGCAAGCAAAAGCAATTAATTTCCATCTTGAAGAAGGGTTGGCTATAAAAACGCAATCGGCACAAAAAGCCATTTACTGAGGAGAGAGTGAAGGAGTTTGTGTGTGTTTTAAAGCATGCTGCCAGGCCAGCTCTTTATACTCACTCGATTCAGCGGTTGAGATGCCTATCGCGCAGCAGCTCACTGTATAAGATGCTGAAAATGCTAAAAAATGGATGAGATACCGAACTCCTGCGAGACTCGGTCCCTGCATTCGCGTGCCGAATAAGCAGAATTGTCTCCAATTGCTGTTGCTGGCTTGCCAGCAATGAGCTCTGCAGAATACTGCGCAAGTCACTGTCTGCTGTTGCCATGCCGGCCGGGCCATTATTTACTGCTGGCTTATTAGCTAGGAAATTTTGCTTTTGGCACACTTCCCGTTTGTCGGGTGCATCCGAGAAGTTTCTTTTTTCACGTTCATGCGACATTATTTTTGGTTTTTTTAGCAGTTTTTTATACCCATGCAGATATCTGAGTGCTTCAGAGTTGCGAGTGGATGAGAGCAACCAGCTCTTTATTCCTTTGGAGATTCCCCGGCTTATATAAAATTATGTAGAGATCATTTCCGTGAATTAATATTCTGAATATTTTTAAGATAGAAGAAAGTACGAACTGGAGAAATGCATATTCACCCAAACTGAAGTTTACCCTAAATGAGACTCACCCGAAATGAGACTCACCTAAGATGAGATTGACCTGAGATGAGATTCTCCTGAAATGAGACTCACCCAAAATGAGACTCACCTGAAATGAGACTCACCCGAAATGAGACTCACCTAAGATGAGATTGACCTGAGATGAGATTCTCCTGAAATGAGACTCACCTAAAATGAGACTCACCTGAAATGAGACTCACCCAAAATGAGACTCACCTGAAATGAGACTCACCCAAAATAAGACTCACCTGAAATGAGATTCTCCTGAAATGGGACTCACCTAAGATGAGATTGACCTGAGATGAGATTCTCCTGAAATGAGACTCACCTAAAATGAGACTCACCTGAAATGAGACTCACCCAAAATGAGACTCACCTGAAATGAGACTCACCCAAAATGAGACTCACCTGAAATGAGACTCACCCAAAATGAGACTCACCCAAAATGAGACTCACCCAAAATAAGACTCACCTGAAATGAGATTCTCCTGAAATGGGACTCACCTAAGATGAGATTGACCTGAGATGAGATTCTCCTGAAATGAGACTCACCTAAGATGAGATTGACCTGAGATGAGATTCTACTGAAATGAGACTCACCCAAAATGAGACTCACCTGAAATGAGACTCACCCAAAATGAGACTCACCCAAAATAAGACTCACCTGAAATGAGATTCTCCTGAAATGAGACTCACCTAAGATGAGATTGACCTGAGATGAGATTCTCCTGAGATGAGACTCACCCGAAATGAGACTCACCCGAAATGAGATTCAATCAAAATGAGATTCACCCGAATTAAGATTCTGGCACAGACATTGCCTTCATAGATAAAAGTTCAAGGCACAGCAAGCAGGTTTCACGAGATTCTATGAATAAATCCAGCGCTAAGTGGCTGAGCCACCTAAAGCTTCCCCTCCGCCTCTGTGCGGCTCAATAAAAACGGGTTTTGGTTAATTTGCATGAAATTCACGCTCTCAGTTCCATCTGAGGCTGTCGCTCCATCGCCGGAACTGATAGAGCAGCATCACACGCCCGCGGTCATATACGAGATGCAAGCAAGCTTTGAACCCTCTTAGCGCTCACATTTCACCGCACTTCCCATGCAAAGGAAAGCCCCGTGCGCATTTTAATGTATACACATATATAATCAATTGGAGTTGCGCATGCAGCTATTGCACAGGCTTGATGAAGGAGGAGCCCACCTGCAGCGGCTGAGCGATGCGGAACGGACCTCATTTCCACTGCCTTAACTGCAGCCTCGTCTGACGAACTTCGGTTGTTGTGAATTGTGCGAGTTAGAAAAGCACTAAAAGGCATCGAAAGGAAGTGTTATAGAAGTTGGAGCCGGCATGGCACCTTCAGGATTTCATGGAAACCTGAGATCCGCGGAGTATATGCGAATCGATGCATTGAAATTGAATGCTGTATATTTAAAAATGATAAATTTGTCAAAGACATCAGCCACGTATTTCTGTTCTTATGTACCGTTTTGTCCTGCTCAGATTTACGGAATGCAAATCCGCGTATATTTATCAGCCATTTGCGGGATCATTTGGATATGGGAACTCCCGCTGCGCTGGTCCTGCATGGCTGGGCACATGGGAGTGGAACGAGAAATCAGCACAATCAAAGGCTAAATATGGCTCAGTGTATATAACATGAGAAAGGGGATTAATTGTCGCATTACCGTATTATACAGTGTATGCATCAACGGTTCTTGCAAAGTTGGCTGCACGCTAACCTGCACATGCATAGGGGTTGCGCCATCCTCTCACACTCTCAATAGGATGTTTTGACCTGTGACACCTCTATAATATGACCCTATCTGTCTACCTTATCTATATTCCCACCTCAGCGGGGGGCTGGGCTCTATATATGATGAATTCATCAACTCCTCCCACTTATCCATCAGCTATCTCTCGTTCTTTTTAAAAAATTAAATCCCACCCCAGGGGCAACCTCGCCAAACCATTTTAATACTGTTTATAATTCTCTATAAAAATCAAATCGAACTTCATTTGTTATGCGGGCAACTCAACTCACTATATATAGGGAATACATGCGATATTGTCCACTCAACCAAAATTGCTCATATAATATCCTCAAGTATAGCAGCTTCCCTATTGTTCTCATTCTTGCCTTACATGATCTGTGGTAACTATGCTGAGCCTTCGCACCTTAATCCTACCTACTCTATTAATATATATGTAACACTTCTCTCCATCAAAATAATAAATAGTATTGAAATTTCACCATGCAATAAGTTTACTTGCCCCCATGACAACGCTTAAAATTTCAAATCCCTATTGACGTTTTCCAATTGAGTTCAGGTGGGAGATTCGAATACACAAGCGCAGTATGGCATACGCCAATTTGTTTAACTTGTCACTTCGACTGAATGTCCACGGCCTGTGGGTCCCGAACTGTGCATTGTGGCCAATCGCATGGGTGTGAAGCTGGGGCTCGTGGTCAGTTGGCTTGGATCACACCTTCTAATTAAATTGGAATGGAACTGCTCATACACAGTACTGGAGTTCAGATCTAATTGATAGGTGCCGAATTCCAAAGTCAGGAAAATCTGACATTAAGACTCCAGCACCAATGTATGGCGCTATAGTCTGATATGTGGCGCTAAAATATAATAAATTAGGAGTGTTGGTAGAGCTGCGCTGAGCACATCCAAGTTATGGCGCTACACATCAGGTTCTGGGCTGCCATATAGGGTTCAGGCGCCACATTTAGGGTTCAGGCGCCATATGTAGGGTTCAGACGCCACATATCATATTCTGGCGCCACATATCATATTCTGGCGCCACATATCATATTCTGGCGCCACATATCATATTCTGGCGCCACATATCATATTCTGGCGCCACATATCATATTCTGGCGCCACATATCATATTCTGGCGCCACATATCATATTCTGGCGCCACATATCATATTCTGGCGCCACATATCATATTCTGGCGCCACATATCATATTCTGGCGCCACATATCATATTCTGGCGCCACATATCATATTCTGGCGCCAGAATATGATATGTGGCGCTAAGTAATGATATTTGGTGCCAGAGTATGATATGTGGTGTCAGAACCTGATATATGGCGCTAGAATATAAATTTTGGCGCCAGAATATGATATGTGGCGCCAGAAGATGATATGTGGCGCCAGAATCTGATTTATGGCGCTAAATAATGATACTTGGTGCCAGAGTCAGATATGCGGCGCCAGAATCCGATGTAAGGCGCCAGAATCCGATGTGAGGCGCCAGAATCCGATGTGAGGCGCCAGAATCCGATGTGAGGCGCCAGAACCTGATATATGGCGCTAGAATATAAAATGTGGCGCCAGAATATGATATGTGGCGCTAAATAATGATATTTGGTGCCAGAGTACGATATGTGGTGTCAGAACCTGATATATGGCGCTAGAATATAAAATGTGGCACCAGAATATGATATGTGGCGCCAGAATCTGATTATGGCGCTAAATAATGATACTTGGTGCCAGAGTCAGATATGCGGCGCCAGAATCCGATGTAAGGCGCCAGAATCCGATGTAAGGCGCCAGAATCCGATGTAAGGAGCCAGAATCCGATGTGAGGCGCCAGAATCCGATGTGAGGCGCCAGAATCTGATATATGGCACTAGAATATAAAATTTGGCGCTATAATCTGATATGTGGCGCCAGAATCCGATGTGAGGCGCTAAATAATGATATTTGGCCCCAGAATATGATATGTGGTGCCAGAATATGTTATGTGGCACCAGAGTATGATATGTGGCGCCAGAGTATGATATGTGGCACCAGAGTATGATATGTGACGCCTGAACCCTACATGTGGCGCCTGAACCCTAAATGTGGCGCCTGAACAGTATATGGCAGCCCATAACCTGATGTGTAGCGCCATAACTTGGATGTGCTCAGCACAGCTCTACCAACACTCCTACTGGCTCCACTCCTAATTAAAACCAAGGTCCATGCATTAAACTCCAAAATCGAAAGCTTATCCAATTTACAGAAGAAACAACAGAAAAAAAGCTGGATTTCCTGAGCTGTGGCGCCATAGGCGGCTCCCCTCGCCAAGACCCAGCGCCAGTGTCAATAATGATATTTCCAGTTACATTGCCCCAAGGCCCCTATATGGCGCCAGTGATAGCGCTGGGCTGCATATGCAGATATGGGCCCCGTATATCTCAGCAGGCCTAATAGGTAAGTCAGTCAGAGTCAGGCCTCTCCTGCAGTGCCGAGACAATGAGGCGGCGCTGGCCCAGTGTGAGCAGCAGCAGCAGCCGCCGGGTGTGGGCGGCACGGCGCCCACTGCCAATCAGAGACCGGCAGGCCTCCCCCACTGCGACCTCATTGGCTGAGAGTGCCGATCCGTTGCTCTCCACATCATCCCCACCTACGGCCCCCGCAAACTGAGGCGCCGCCGTTCAACGATTTCTTGATAAAAAGGCGCTCCTGCCCTCGCATCAGGGGGCCCTCCATCGCGCACAGGACTATCCGTGTGTTCTCAACCTGCTCTTAACATATATCGATCAGCATTAAGCCACCATTGTGCCATCAATGCAGCCGCAGCAGCAGCAGCACATGAGCCATCTGCTGGCTATGCTACGCCAGCACCAGGACTCTTCGTTTATCAGAAATGGCAAAGGTGAGCCTTCACTTGATTGTCAATTATTTAACGCATGCATATATATTCGATCAATGCTAATGTTCGAGAAAGTAATATAGGAACAGGAAGGGCCTGGAGTCAAAGATTATTTTATTAATAGGGTAACATTTTGTGTTTGACAATTGCTGGTCACATGGCCAGCATCTTCAAATGTATTTGGCTCACATGGCGTTTATTTAGAGAGCGGGGAGAGAGAGAAATGAATTGTTAAAGAGGCCGCGAGGCCCAGACTGACTGGCAGCATGTGATGCAGAAAAGTCGCCACTTTGCACACACACGCGCTAGCTGCCTGAGTGCACGGCCCAGGGCCCCGAGACCACCGGGTCTGTTTGCCATCGCCAGTTCTAACAATTGTTGCTGAGGGGTCCCCGTTTTTTTCTGTCTCTCGACTCTCTTTCTCCCTCCCTACCTTTCACTTGCCGCGCCTCTATAATACAAGGTTAACAGTTTTTCCTGGAGCCACCTGCCGCCGCCACCGCCCAATGAGCCCCGTGGGAATGTCTGGGGTGACCTGTGTGCTGAGAGCCGCGGAGACCTGGACAAGACCAACAAGTTTGCGCACACATGTTACCCATGCGCCCCGCCACCACATGCATGCCGCTGCCACCGCTCGTGATGCAGGCAGCGTGGGAGAGAGCACTGATCCCTAACCGCCCAGTGTTTGTCTGTGTGTATTTTTGTAGCCAACCAATGCCATTGTTGCGCACTGCTGCAGATTTGCTCTGCAAACAATGCCCGATAAAGTCATTGAGGGGATATTATTGCTCAACAAAGCTGGCGGGGAGGGCGGCTGCTGCAGCGGCGACCGTCTTCTCATGCCGCCGGTGAGGCAGCATGACTTGCAATTCGATGCAATTTATTTCGCCATGATACAGTCAAGAAAGTCGAACTGAAAGCCGCGGGTCAGAAAGAGACTTTGTTGCCGCAGAGCGAAAGAAATAGGAAACACGAGGGCCCTTCTGCACGCGCAATTCGCCTCTTAATCGGTGAACAAACATTGCTGACTTTTAGACTAATATTGAATTGAATGAGACTTCAGTTTGTTTTTGGCCTGCCTGCAGGGACCCTCTGTGTGAGAAGGTGTGAGGTTCTGTGCGGTATTATTGCGTAAAAATTACTGCAAAGTTGAAATAGTCGCAATTACCAATCGTATAGTTGCTATGGCGATTGTTCTCAGCAAATTATTCAATGTGATTCTTGACTCATTGAATCATTTCTTTACCGCCGGCTGACTTTTTTAGCAAAATTTCTCAATTAAACTTGCAGACCTGCAGCAGCAGCAGCAGCAGCAACATCGACCAGCGAACTCGGGTCACCTGCAGGCTGCAGGCTCCGCTATTGCCACATCGGCTGGAATGCCGTTCCGCTTGCCTCCGACTGGCTCCAGCGCTGGTGCACACACTACCGCTTCCGCCGCCGCAGCCGCCGCAGCCGCAATGTCTCAGGCCTACTGGCACAGCCAGCTGCTGCGCTTCTACCATCTGGTCGGCTGCCAGCAGCGAGCCGCGATGGCGCCGCAGCTTGCCGCAGCTGCCGCGGGAGCGCTGCATCCGCTGCGCAGGCGCCGATGCCGCAGCTCCAGCAGCTCCAGCAGCTCCAGTCGCCGCCGCGCCGCCGCCAGCAGCAGCCGGAGAAGAAGCGACTTCAGCAGCACCAGCGGCGCTTCAACTTCGCCCGCCTGGCCGAGTCCTGCCTGGAGGAGCCGGCCGTCGCCCGCGCTGCTGCCGCCGATGACGTCGCCTCGATCTGCTCGGCGAATTCCACCGCGGCAGCCGAGGATGCCGAAGCTGTTGTTGGAGCCTGCAGCTCCGAGGACGACGCCGGGGAGCCAGCTGACGGCTCCGCCTCGCCGATGGATGCCGAGTCGTCTCTGCAGATTCAGGCCCGGCGTCAACCGCCGCCACCGCAGCAGCAGCAGCAGTTCCAGCAGCAGCAGCAGAGACAGCACCTGCCTCAAGCCAACACCCTGGCCATCATGCAGTTTGGCGGTCTCTCCGCCGCCGCCGCCGCCGCCGTTGCCGCAGCCGCCGCAGCTGCCGCTTCCGCCCGGGGGCGGAAACCGCGGGGTCGCGGACCGGGACGGTGAGTGACAACCTGACGACTGCATGGTCGGGGATGCGGGCAGCCAGCAGCCATTTAGCTAACAGTTATTCTGCAGCAACCCCTTCCCATCCACCGTAACCATGGTGACGCAACAAGCGCGTCTGTCAAATAATAAGTTTAAAAAGTTGTCTTTGCAATCCCATGGCTTGGCATTCTTGCTTGCAGAGGCGGCCTGATATTTGAAAAACAGAAACAATAATAAACAATATGCGCTATTTTTTCTAAATTTGCATGGACACGAACTGCAAAGTTTTTTTGGGGGGGGGGGCTTATATGGGTAATTCGGTGGGGGCGCTCACTCGCTCACTTTCACCCGCGGAAGGTGACAAATCGCTGCATGCCAGCATCCGCCCCACGTGTGCGCAACCAGCTTAGCGCATGCGGTTGCCTTGCTCTGCTGGCTGCCAGGAGTTCGGCAGTTTTTATGCAAATTTAGAAATTATATATTATAGCCACCCAGGCTGCGGAACTCAGCCCGCCCACTGCGAACAACAATATATCGCTGAGGTTGGCCGTGCGGCATCTCCCGTCCCGCATATAGTATACTGACTGTCTGGCATAGGGTGAAGAACATCGCTGCTTTATTGCCTGCCTTCAACCCGTATGCTAATGAGCTGGCAGAGGTGTGAGTGCATGCCTCGAGACTCTCGGTTTGGTTCAACTGTACGAATTGTTGATATTTGT